>CAJQUN010000078.1:0-311363 GCA_907163345.1 Haberlea rhodopensis
TTGGGGGATACAATTGAAAATGCAATCGTCTAGATAGTTCAATACGTAGTTGCGACAGAGGTAGCCGGCACTCAGCCACAATTCGACTATTACACCAGATTTATGATCTTTTTTGTCTCCACTGGTTTATCCTCTTTTAGAACCTGGTCAAGTTCAAGTTGTAAAGAAGAACATCATCTTCTACTGCCAACACTTAAAGTTGAAACCTTTGAACTTTTCCCGGTTCTCAATTGAGAGAGACGACATTGGTTTCTCAGAACTGACATAACGACCTCACCACCGCTAGCTTTCACCACTGTAATCTCAATATTTTCAGCAATTCGGTTTGGAATCTGGTCAGCCATAAGCTAAAACAGAACACAATGGCAGAGAACAAATAATATCAACTAGTTTTAAAAACAACATGATAAACCCTTTGACAGTGCAAAAACAGTGTTTTGGTTGAAAATCAATAATTTTATATTTAGCAAAGTAGGATTATACCAACTGATTCAGATCCAAAAAATAAAGAACATAAATAAAAACAAAAATTTGAGTTTACGATTGTTTACTGTATATTTAAGTTGATGGATTGAATCAGTATAAACAAACTTTAAAGTTTAATCAAATTACATAGTTTGATATTAAATAAAAGAATCGAAGTACACTAACAAGACTTACAACACAATGTAAAACTGTTAAGATGTCCTCACAGCAGAGACAATTTATAAACTGTTAATTGTCTTCACAACAGAAATTTGATACAATTCTGACGTAGCCACAGCAAACCGTATGTCTGTAACTCAAATTTGCCCGCCTACAAGCTTCTGGACTCCTAGACAAGCGAGTTCCAAGGTACAACTCTCAATCACAACTGTTCGGATGGAAGCAGAATTCCGAGCAGACTCTTTCAAACTGTAATAGTGTGCATCACTCTCAAATATGAATGAATGATTTTTCGGATGCTTAAAGATTGGAGCTGGTGCAGCTTATGTAGCTGACAAGCATATTTAATCAGTCTGAACCTTAATCACAGATTTAAGTCTCATACTTAAATCAGATTAACTTGATTTAAGTCTCACACTCAAGTCAGATTAACTCAGCATAAAACAGGAGGTGAAAGTTCAGGAATATGAAAAGACAATTCTTCCCAAAAATTCGAGTAGTAAAAAGATATGGCTGCCTTCATACAGCGACGAGGCGTGCCAAGCCCAGCGAACGGACGACGCGCGAGGAGTAACTCTCTTTTCTACTTAACTAACTACTATTGATTTCTTTCTCAATATAAACAAATCATAAGTGTTCCAAAGTTCCAATGTGGGATTTCTTTAGCCAATTGACCATTCAAAATTCACTTACCAATTTTGTTCTCATTATAAAAATTTCGGGCTTCTCACCTGGGCTTCTCATTCTTATTAATTCCTCACAAAATATCGGTGTGGCAAATAGAGTAAGCACAATTTAAAGTGGTTTAAGAAGCCAAAATTTGTTGTGATTTTTTGGCAACGAACCCTCCGTGATTTTCTAAATAGATAGTTTATCACCCTACGATTTTCAAAATAGACAGTTTACCCCCCATGTATTTTGAAAATATTCAGGTTACACATCATTATGGTTTGTGAATAGGTGCAAAAAAAACCCCTCCATACTTGTGTGTTATGTTTGCAAAGCACATGTGGTAAACTGTCTATTTCAAACCACAAAAGTGTACAATGTCTAGTTACAAATCACATAGGGTAAAATACATATTAGTCATACCGTATGTGGTAAATCGACGCTAACTGTTATTTTAGTATATACTGTAATTGAAATTTAAATTAACTTTTACTTTTTTAGGAGTCAATTAGTGCGGTTCGTCAAGTGCTAGATCCATACTGGGGTATTGGGTTGGTTCCTCGGATCCTTTACAATTGGACACATTTGAATGAGCCAAAAGTTAGTTTAGTGTGTGTTACATACAAATGCACCTCACAAATTTTTTGTAGTTCACGAGTCGTTTTGTCTGTGTAATTCACATGTTTTTACTACCCATTTCACGGCCTCCGATTCATATCTTCATCCCTTCCCCCATCACCTCCTTTATCAGATCCACATGTTTGTGACCCTCGATACTCTACATTAACGACTCTTATATTCTTAGCGTCTTGTGTATAGAACTTGGATTTTATTTATAATCACATGTGATGCTTCTATTTACTAATTATAATATAATTTTATCATTTTGAAGAATAGATGTATGAGCTTTTGAAAGATATCAAGATTCAATTTAGTTCTTGGAATGTTGATGTGTTTGATTGATAATTTATTTTTTTTGTCACAAATTTTCAAACTCAATAAACCAAGAGAGCTTGCTCATTAGTGTGAGGCTGAATTTAAGTATTTCTAGTAGTTTTAGTTGGAGAATTGAAAATTGAAATAATTTTTTTGTGAATTTGAAATAATATAGTGGAAAGATGATAAGAGTGATTCAATTAGAATCAAGTCTAGACCAAAAATTAATTGAATAGTAATTTAATACATTTAGAAAGCATTAAGGATCGCCAAATGTAATCATACAGAACGAAAAGTTTAAAATGGAGGTGAGGGTTAACATCATTTAGCAAGTTGTCATCACATTTATGCATATGATGTTAACACGTGTCATCATAGTAGGGTGACATGAAGAATAACACGAAAGTAATCGGGATTAATATATGTGTGACAAGGAAAAGATAGTATAGATGGGAAGGTGAAAGTAAAGACATGTCGTATAAATTCTTGAATAATGGATATTTTGGAAAGTATTCTTACGATACTACTGTTGAATGCGTCCAAGTAGGTGTTGCTAAAAGTAGCAAGAACAAATGGTAATTATGGTATTTAGTTAGGGCTTAAATACAATATTACGTACTAAATTGTTTTACAGGAGTATTTCGTAGTTTTTCTACCGGAAAACAAGAATAATTTCTTACCACTTCCAAAACCAGAGCTTTGAATTTCTGCCCATTTTTTTTCTTTCGGCTAGGGATCCCTTTGCTTGCCCGATTCTTCAGATCAACTGGTTTTCTTGAAGGGTTTCAGTATTCACCAATTACCGTTGAATTTCCTCGATTCTCAGAAAAAGGTCAAACTCTGCAGCTCGAGGGGAGAATGGTCTGGTTACTTCCGAATATCCTTATCTTCAAGGTTCTTATAGTTCACACTTTATGCTAGTTCTCATAGCTGCTGATTATTTTGTCGAAGATTTTACAAGAAAAAAATTGTTATTTGTATTAGTGGGTAGAGCTTATAGATATGGCGCCTTTGTTCAGAAAAGCGCGAGTAAAAGATGCAGCTTTTAGACGTTCAGTTTTGATCTTTCTGTTGGGATTTTGTTTATTGGTTTTGATGTTGAGAACAATGCTATTATAGATTTTATCAACCAATACACATTGAGAGCGATAATGATTCATTTGGATTGACTAATTATAACTATATTACTTTGGGATTGTCGGAGAATCTAAAGCTGCCGAAACAGAACGAGCTTTCGATTTATTAGAGGAGCGTAATCGGATGCCACCAAGAACTTAGATTTGTATCCTAAGTTAGCCAAGAATCATATTGTTATTGTGTTGTATGTTCACAGCCGGCCTAAATATCTTCAAGTGGTAGTTGATAGCCTTTCCCAAGTTGTAGGGATTGGTGAAACGCTGCTAATCGTTAGCCATGATGGTTTTTACGAAGAGATGAATAAGATCGTAGAGGGTATCAAGTTTTGCCAGGTGAAACAAATTTTTGCCCAATACTCACCTCATGTCTTTCTAGTAGTTTTTCCTGGTGTTTTCGCCTGGTGATTGCAAGAACAAAGAAGCTCCTGCCAAGGTTAAGTGTAAAGGGACTCCGGATCAGTTTGGCAACCACCGTTCACCAAAGTCGTGTCGTTGAAACATCATTGGTGGTGGATGATGAATACTGTGTGGGATGGTTTAAGGGAGACGAGCCGGCATTCGGGTCATATTCTCTTCATAGAAGAGGATCACTTTATATATCCCAATTGCATATTGTAATTTGATGTTACTAACAGAGTTGAAGCATAAAAATTGCCCACTTTGTTATGCTGCAAATCTCGCACCCTCTGATGTGTGAAGTTAAGAGGAGAAAGGTGCGCAGAGTTTGATAGCGGAGAGGATGGGAAATGTGGGATATGCCTTTAAACCGAACCATTATGGAGAAAGATACATAGGAAAGCTAGAGAGTTTTGCTCTTTTGATGATTATAACTGGGATATAACAATGTGGGCCTACCGTTTATTCCTTCATTTGGAGGGCCAGTTTAACTCGTTACGAGGGCCTAGGACAAGTGCCGTACACTTTGGGAAATGCGGGGTTGCATCAAGGACAGGGAGAGCAAGTGGCATGTGTTCATGATGGTTCTGTGAATTTTGAAGTTGAAGAAGTGGATAGAGTTCCAAATATTAGATCAAACTGGGGAGTAGAAGTATACAAGAATCAACCTGGTTATCAAGCTGGGTTCGGGGTTGGGGAGGGTGGGGAGATATACGAGATCGTGACTTGTGTATGCAATTTTCCAAGATGTATGTGGTTAAAGATGCGAGAGAGACGTGAATGACTTTTAGCTCGTTTAGGACGAGCTAAGAGGTGATCCTCTGAGCTGAACGTTGTTTATCCTGTGATGAAGGTGCAATCTAATTGTTGTGTTTTTGGTAGAGAACATATGTAGCTTTAATATCTGCATGTTTGCTGTACACCAGAGGAGCTTATTACACGATCATTTCATTCGTGTTGTTAAAATCTTAAATTTTTGTTTCAGTCTTCTCCCAAATTTATATCAGTAAGATATTCCTCTAAAATATTTATACGCTCGAATTGCGAAAACAGCCTCTTACATTGCAAGAGGAGGCTGCGTACATTAGGCTTAAAGTGGCCAGACCCTTTCCCGGACCACGAGTATAGCAAAAACTTCGTACACACAGGTTTGCCTTTTTATTGGTTGATTTTACACAGTAGGTTTGCTCTTACATTTTCATCCTTACTGTTACATAGATCGAACCTTGGGAGACACTTCCCTCTAGCACGATATCCTGAGGTGTCAACAAACAGATCTTAATACTATTTATACTTTATAGTTTAGTATTCTGAATTTAATTACTGAACTACATCAAATAAAGAGTTGAATTAAACTTGTTTTAAATTTATTTTTTCGTTGATTCGTGAGCTATTCGATAAATAATTCAGGCGTTTGAAAATGTGTTTATTATATTCGAACTTGATTCTGGTTTAAGAATAAGACAATATTTGAGTTTTGCCTCAAAATGCTCAAGAACCTACTCGATTTTCCTCTTCTGTGAAAAAAAGAGGTGATAAATCAACAAGAGTTTATCACTGTTGTGATCTGCTTAATTATTGATGAATGTATTGTCAAAAAGCAATGAATTAATCGAAGGAAATAGACAATGAATTCAGAGAGAAATATATACAGTTGTTAGTTCCCTTGGTTTTTCATTCACTGTTTATATGTGGTTGTTACAGAAACTCAGACTCCAAACAAAGACTTGAACAATTTTCCCTCCTAAATTTTATTTACCGACTTCAGCCTACTATATGCTCAATATAAAAATGTTACTTGAATCATGAACTCATATTATTCTTATGATCTTGATAAAATTTACTAAACATCCTAGGTGCCCCCTTCATTCTTTGTGATCGCCTTTGCATTCTCATATCATTCCCTTTACAAGCAAACCACACAAAACACTCAGGAATCTTCTCTTTGAAGTTTATGTTGCATCTTGAACTTCAAGTTTTTGAAATCACACATTAAGTGTCGTTGCAATGTTGCATCCACAGCACGAAAGAAGCGAAAGTTAGGCTCCACTTCTTTTCTCCAACGCTTAAATAGTGGACCTCCATTTAAAGAGACTCGCAAACAAAGCCTCCATTTCCTCCAAGGTTCTCCCCTCTGTCTCAGGTAGCTATGTGTAGAAGAAAGCCCAAGCCACCGTGGCGATCCCACAGAATAGACAGAATGCTCCACTGATCGTTATAGCCTTGTAAAGTGTTATAAAGGTCATCAGAACGACCCCGCTTGTAAACCGGTTCACCGCAACTCCCATGCTGCACCCTCGAGCTCTCAGCCTCAATGGGAATATCTCAGAGCTTTGTAGTCCATGCTATAGGACCCATTCCAATGGAGAAGAAGGCAACACATGATAAAGTCGTGATGACATATAAGACCGCTGCCCATATAAGTGTTTGATCTTTGTTCTGATCGATTACGGTTAATCCGACAGCAAGTCCCACTAGGGATCCAACATAACGAATATGATTTTGCTTGCCCCCACGGCTGTGGTGGCGAGTAACTTGTCCCGAATCGTTTTTTATCCCGACTTTCGCTTAGATTCTTTTACTGAACATCAGGACTGCGTCTACTCCACTTGCTTGTTGGAAGAGGTGTATCATGTATGCCAATGGCAGCAACGAGAATGTGGCGAACTGGTGGCGTGGGATGCAGGAGCAGCTCTTTCCATGTCTTATGCATTTTGAATTTTTTCTTTGTTGGCAGTCTTTCAGAGTGCCCTAATATCTGTAATTTGATTGGAGATGGTGATGATGACCCTGAATAATTCTTGATACATCCAATTTTGTCCCTCGCAGCTAACTACTTTCATTGAAAATACAGGTAGAATGAGATTTTCTGTCAATATATATAAGTACCTACTTGCAGTTCCCTGCATATCCACTTTTATTCTTCAAGATCATGTGATGCTTGAAACTGTTGGATTCCTCATGGTTTCCTCCAAGCAATTATGATTTCACAAATGTTGCGGTCACCGTTACTTGGCTTCAAGTGAGAGTCAAATTCAAAAGACTGGCTTATTGTGTGCGAAAGTATTGTATATTCTACTGTGGGATTCATAATATCAATCATTTCATGAAAAGCTAGTGTCAATGACATCCAATTCTGAATGGTTTAATCTCCAATATATGTACCTTAATCTGCCGAGAATATGATGTCGGGCCAAGTCCTGAATAAAGCTATATAACGCCGAGAATATGATGTCGGGCCAAGTCCTGAATAAAGCTATATAACGCCGTTTGATTAGCATGCATAGTATTAGGTAGTTGGTCAAGTGAAGGCCGACCAAGCTAATGATGCTTAGCTGGTCTTTTAAGACATCAGCCACACCTTAAGGAATAAAATCATTGAGTTGATTTAGATCGTATCTGTTTCAAACATCCTACTTTTATCAGTAAGAGGGTTACTTCATCATCATACCTGTGACACTTTCAACAAAAAAAATATCACGTATGTTGGTGAGACCCTCAAAAACATTGTCATCGAGGGCAACAACAACTCTCCTCGGCGAGATCCTAATCCCTTCCTTTTTGGGTGACGCGGGCACATTGTGTATGACAGTAGCGTGCTTGCATTTGAACCTATCGTCTTTAACTTGAGAACTACTCTAACCATTTTATGACAACTGAATACCCATATTTACTTATATATAATTATTAAATATAATTATTGTTTTTTTATTTTAATAATATAAGTGTCCAAGCATTTACTATTTATTACTATTCTAATAAATAATAATAAATAGTAAAGGCTTGGTTTGTTAACTACTTTTTTTTTCTAATTAATTTGTTAACTAGAAATCTTTTTGTTAAATAATTTTTTTTAGTAGATATGCGGGTTTGGCCTGAACCGACTAGGAAAAATATATTTAATCGTTTTTTATACGCGCAACTTTAAATGTTGTTTTTTTTTCCTTTCAGTTTATAGTGAGATGAGCATCAATTTTTTAAAAAAATGTTAAGAGTCAGTTCTTTGGTTATTTTTTTCTATTCTTTTATAGTTGCATTGTCGTTTTTTTTATAAAAGGTTTATTAAAGTCAGTCATTTGAAATGTTATTTTCGATCAAATAAGGAAAAATTGACCAACATGCTGATATCTGACACCTCACCTTGTGCGGTACCAACAAATATGTAAGGGTGGGCGTGGGTCGGGTTTTATCGGGTTTGGATAGTTATAGTCAGGTATCCGATATATCGGGTATGAAAAAAATACTCGATCATAACCCGATATGATCGGGTATTTGATGTAAATACAACTGGAAAATTCTTCAAAACTAGACAAGTAGGAAAAATGTTATCAAGCTTCACAATGTAGAAGCGCGAAAACTGCAATACAATAAATTGAAACAAAGCAAACAAATAATAAAAAAACAAAATATTAAACTGAGAGGCTATATAACCAAAAAATTTAATGTCGAAAAATTATAGTCTCCATCTCGAACACCATGACATATTTCTAGTAGCATCATTATCAATGATTATCGAACCGATTCCCGACTTTAAAAAAAAAAAGCAACTAAGCTTGGTTTTTGGTTAAGAGATTAAGACACATAATGCGTACTGCTGCTATCAACTTTCGTGGAGACTGGAGAGCAAGAGCCGTCATACCAAGTTACCAACTCTATGTTAATATTAGGGTTAATTAATATAGTAATTAAAAATTACCATAATACCCGATATTCGATCGGGTATGAGAACTCCTACCCGACCCGACCCGACAACAATGATATTTAGCGTCGGGTATCACCCGAACCCGAGTTTCTAAAAAATTACTCGACCCGATCAGGTCGGGTCGGGTACCCGCACCCGAATTTCCGTAAAGATTTTTAATGCCATTTTTTTTATCACGTCCACTGCCCATACCGATCGGGTCGGGTATCGGGTACCCGCGCACCCTAATTTCCATAAAGATTTTTAATGCCATTTTTTTTATCACGTCCACACTGCCATATTCTTATCGCTAATTAAAAATTTTAAATACGGGTTTTGGGATTCCAAAGGAACAAAAGTGCATGTCCCCATGCCTTCTTTAAAGTCCACTAACTAGCACCAATACCGAAATAAATATATTATCAATGCTCGCCTTTTCATGGTGCTTAATAATGTCTCCAAGGGCACGAGTCAAAAATATTCCTGATAAATCCCACACTCTGGATATGAATTCCACTCGTCCTCTGTCCCACTTTCCATTCTTTCTTGATAATCCACTGTCCCAATCAAGGCAAGTAAAGATTAGAAAATCATCACTAGAAGTTCAAATCATCAAGAAATCACCATGCATTCCCTTGGCCATTTCAGAATTTAGCATCAAGAAAGAGACCATGTCATGTAGGTCTCAACGCATAGATTGAAAAGACAATAGTCATACCACAGCATTGAAAGACTGTTTCCTAACTTGGACCTTATCCAACAATACATAGGCTACTCATTCTTTGGTATATGTGGTTAAAGAATGAATCAAAAGGCAAAACAATATAATTTTTTATCATATATTAAGGATTTAGGCCATTTCGAAGTCGAACCCCAAAACTGGTATACTCCACAATCTCGTGTTAACTGATCTTAAGACGTAGTAGAAGCATTCAATTTATTGAGCCATCACTGATCAAGCTGCATTTGATCGAGCCATGCGCCCAAAGCAGATTCATCAATGTCTTCCATCTGGTCATTCAGATTCCCGCCTATACTCACGGATGTACCGGTTACAGATTTTTTGTTCATATCATGGGCAGATTCTTTGACAAGGGACTGAACCCACGATAAATCTGGCTCCTCCCCATCTTCAAGGTGCTCGAATAATGAAGATCTTTCTATCTTATCAAACTCGTAAGCATGGACTGACCGCTCTGGTGCACCATCAAGGGATCCCCAATTGGGCCAAGTGTCTTCTAAGGAAGCAACAGCTGCTGCAGCATTAGAACCCAGTTCACGTGAGCTAAGACTCCGGAACTGTTGGTGCTGCTTCTCACATTGAGCTAGCATTGATACACGAGCACTCATTGGCGATATTGGCTCTATACTTCGAGGTGACACTCTCCCAGGAGACGGGACCCGTAAAGGGGTTTTCACCAGAGAGTGCTCGACATTTCTTGGTGAGAAATTAGTTCTGATTGGAGATAGCATGCTTTGCTGCTGTTGCTGGAATTGATAAAGGGCCGCTGAATTGTTTGAAGGCGAAAAAACTGTTGAACCAAATGCTTGATCAGAATATCTACGAGAGTTCTCTGCAGAAAAAGTATCGTCCAGATTTGAAGGACTTAGCATTTTTGGATGAGCAGAACGATTCAACATATTGGTATTAATACTCGGATTCGGTAGAAGAGATCTCTCATTCAAGATTTGCTTCTGTTGGACATCAATATACGGAAAAAAACTCGAGTTTTCATTGGGAATATGTCTAGCATTCAGAGATGAACGCAACCAACTGGACTGGAAATTGCTCCCGGAAAGGTGCAGCAATGGAACATTATGTTGAGTCGGCCAACCTGGGTTCGAAATCCCATTAGTAGATGGAGAAATTGGCGGAGAAAATGGAGATGGTGACATTATAGGAATCGATGGTGAACCCGGTAGAAGGCTCATTGCTTCAGCAAAATCCATGGCATTAGCAGCTGATGTACTTGATCGAGGAGATGGAATAGCAGAACCAGTAGAGACGTATGATGGTCGGAGTTCATCCTGCGTGTGGGCGAAAAAACAAACTCTTCTGTTGCAACTTGTACCATCTTTGCAAAGCCGAGTCCTGTAATGTGCTGGGTGGAGCCAGCTCTCAAAAACTCCATGAGCATATTCACACATATCCCCCCTTCCACAAGCTCCCTTTCGGAAATCGGGACACGGCACACAGCTGTAGTGGTACTTCCTTGGATCCCTACGCCGAGCATTTTCCCCTGGGTGAACAAATGGACACTCGGTCCAATCATGTGAGTAGGCCCGAGAGCAGGGGCGTACTTTGAAGGAAAACATCCTAAACTCATCGGTTGCGTAGATGCCATTCTTGATGTCAGGTAAGGAAGGGTCAACGGGGTATTCTTTCTTCTCTGGTGCAGATGGCATTGGAATGTCGTGGAATTTTGCACTCCTTGGAGACGGTGCCGGTTCGGAGGGAGAAAACGGGGATTCATGTCGATGGGACGGTGAAAGTGGCAGAGAATTTGGAGTGCCAATAGACACCCTAAGATTGGGTGCTTTCCCAGACAATGCATTGGTTGTGAGCATCATTTGAAGGGAACTTCTCATTTCTGGAAACTTTAGGGAGACAACAATAACATCTAAAGGTAAAAGTTCATTAGCATCAACTATATTAGGATCGGCACCCGATCCCAAAAGTAGTTTCACAATATCAACAGCATATGCCGACCCACTAGATGCAGCACAGTGAAGAGCAGTGCTCTTGTCGACACCACATGACCGATTCGTGTCAACATCAGGTAAAGATATAATCAGTTTCACAACATCAACACTACCATAAGTCGCTGCCACCATCAAGGGA
Source organism: Haberlea rhodopensis (assembly GCA_907163345.1). NCBI lineage: Eukaryota > Viridiplantae > Streptophyta > Magnoliopsida > Lamiales > Gesneriaceae > Haberlea > Haberlea rhodopensis. The sequence goes on from CAJQUN010000078.1 coordinate 11,306, forward strand.
GTCCTGTGCTGCAGAACTATTTGGTTCGAGCCTTTTTTTCGGCCATACCACACTCCGGTCGCATCAACACTAGATGGTAAATGATACAAGCACCTTTGAAAGCCTTCAATATCATTGTTGGCAGCAAGTTCAAGCAAGCTAGAAAAAGAATCTTGAGTTTCAACATAGAGATCAGTATTCATGATTACGTCGTCTTTTCTATTGTCAAAGGAAACGGGAATCGATACACTTCCAGGCCCTAACCAATCCAATTTGCACATGCTTTCATTTTTTATCTTCAGCTTCAAGGAGGCAAAAAACAAAGAAATCTTGATATCAGAACCACAAAGAGAGAAAAAACAGCACTAATACATTCAGAAGTGACAACAAATTTCCAAATATCGTATAATCCACAGGTAGACATGCAAGTTAATCTACCAAGACCGCCAAAACTAATAAAGATACACAAAACTTTACAGTCATGGCAAATTTGAGGGGAGGCAAAAATAGTAGGATTTTTATTGTGGGGGCAAAAATATAGGATTTTACATATAAATATAAAAAAAATAGGGATTCGTCCCTGTTTACAGTAGAAATTTGCTAAAAGAAAAATAGCTCATCTATAGTAACATCCAGAATTAGAAAGGTAATAGATTGACTGATGCATAAGGATTGAAGACTATAAATGGCAGGGGTCTCCACACTTTAACAGCAAAAAATTACCCTCAAAATTCACATATTCAAGTAACAAAATAACAGTCCCATATCAAAATAACAACAATAATAAAATAAAAATTGTAAAATAAACCTCGATCTTACTGCCAATTTAATATTTCGACAAGAAACCGGCCGCTTAGAAATCCAACCCTTTCCCACAAAGTCAAAATCCAACCCCAGAAAAAAAATATTAAGAAAGAAAAGAAAAGGACGTATGAACAACACAACCCTTTTTATGATGCATGTCAGTGAATTTAAACTCAAAGATCGGTGTTTCTATCAGATTCTTACCCAGTAAAACATAAAGGCAACCAAAGTCGAAACCTTGCGAGCATCAGAATACTTGCATCGGTACATACTGCTTGCTTGCAGCATGTTCTCAAATTTATCACATATTCAAGCACAACAAAGCACTCAAAACTATAAAATAAACAAATACTCTGTACCAGGAAAAATTAGATGAAAAACCAATGATCCCGTCACCAAGAGCAGCAAAATATTCATTCTTGAGTATGTACAAAACCCAAATAACTTTAAAGATAGAGGGGCCTGAATTATAAGGGCAGATTATTTACAGATCTAGACAAAGAAAAGAAAGCGGAGAGAATAAAAAAGCTGAAGTGACAAGAAGAGCAGAAGCTGTTCTTCTCCTTCGCCATTTACCGTGTTTATGTTTTGTGCCCACTGCCCACCCCTCTCTCTCGTATCTTCTGTATATACCGTATATACACTACTACAGTTAGAAGTTCGATAAATGAATCGTTTATATAATAATTTCTTCGATTTCGACTTGGGCAATGGATTAATTAAGTTAATAAACTCACTAAATATGTTAAGTAATAAAAATATTTAAATTCTTAAAATCCAATAAAAATATAAATTAATAATTATTAAATTTATTTATACAAGAAGTCATTTATTCTGGAAAATGCATCTGTAGTTGATTGTTTTTTCTTTCCACCTGAACCAAAATGAACATTATTCTTAATTTTTTGTAGGGCAGACACAACTTCTGGTATATTTTGCTAATGTTGTAGTAAGTAGTTGCTTAAGGTGGTCATTGCTTGAAGGACCTCTTTTGACGATACATTTGCGACAACACGACTATCATCTGGCTCTGGATCATTTTCATCATCATTGTTCATTACTGAGTGGATAATTTTTCGTCTATAGGTGATTCCATAACTGCATCATTTCGCTAGGATAGTTCAAAAGATGTTCGACATCCATCATATTTCTATAGTGTAAATTAGAAATGACATCACTTAATCATTGGATGTCTTCATCTAATTGACCAACTTCTGGTTCAGAAACATTATCTTCTTCTGACAGAATCTTGCAATGACGAAAACAATTTGTAATTGTTGTTGCCTTCACATCAAATTTCCAAGCCATGCTAGCAAATCAATAACATTCAAAATATTAATTTTCAGGATTTGGTGCTTCAGCCTCAAGGCCCTGCAAGATGTTAGAATAAAAACGACGACTATAATGAGCTTTCAATGCTCGAATAATCCCAGAATCACATGGTTGAATCTTAGACATTGTGTTAGGAGACAAGAACAATAACTCTACATTTCTTAAGTCTTCCACTACCTTTGGATGAGCCGGGCAATTGTCTACTATCAAAAGAACATTTTTGCCATTCATTCTTTTATCAAGACAACCAACATATTTTTGAAAAAGTAAGCCAGCCAAGCTTCTTGTTGGATCGATACTCACAACTATTATTGTTCATGTTCACATTTTTAAAGCATTTAGGATTTGCATACTTACTAATAACCCAAAGCTGTACTTTGTCGGATCCATCATCATTGCAACAAACAACGACAATAATTCTCTCTTTGTCCTTTTTGCGTCCTTCTAGATGCTTGGTAGCAAGTGAATGGTCAGCTTCCAATCGATAAATAATCAAGTTTCATCCATATTGTAAGTATCCTTCAACTGAAATTGGTTTAGTTTTGACCGTATTCCAGGTAGAACATTTTCAATGTTCTCCATGATAGCTGAACCACTCTCACTGAATCGTCGGTAAGACTTGATTCCATATCTTGCCTTGAAACGTTCTAACCATCTACTAGAAAAGCTGAATTGCGGATTAGTTTCACCATACATTTTTTTGCAAAAACTCTTTTGCTTTTTCCTGTATAATTTCTCCGGACATATTTACTTTCTCTTGCCTATGAAGAAACCACTCATACAAAGCTTTCTCTAACTCAAGGTACTTTGCCGATTTGTGCCTTTTAACATCACTATTTCTCATCTCGCTGGACAAATATTCAGATGATCTTTTGGGAGTGTTTGATATTGTCGTCTAACTGATAGACAAATCAAATTTTTGTTGCACCCATGCTTACATATATTTTTGGCTAATAGTTGGATGCTCATTCTTATGCTCACAAATTGCACTCCTCATTTTGTCGGTTAAAGTTGATTTATTTGCTCCTTTCAAATGATGAGAAGCCATTGGAGGAGGAAAAAAATGCGTACTATACTTTGAATATATCTTCTATCTTTTATAGCTAAATACTAAACATTTCACGTTCTATATATAAGTTAAAAGAATGTGTGTACATGAACTTAGTTTTCAATGCATTAAGTTTTACAAAAAAAATTGAACCTCTCTAGATTCAAGTAATAGTTTAATTGACGTCTTTTAATTTTTCTTACAACATACAATGTATGCATTTTACAATGAAAAATTATCTATAAAATAATAAATATTTATTTACCGATAATGAATAATTTATTCATTTATCGATAAATAAATAATCTCGCTAAATGAATATTCTTTTCCGATCCCAAGGATATGCATTTATATAGGTTTTACTGTACAAGGTAATTTCATTTTGCTTCCTCTACTAATAGTTGTAACGGAAAAATTATAGTTGTCTCTATATACGATAGTAATATTACGAATTTTCCTATATTTTAAATAATAAACAGATGGATCCCTATAGGTTAACAGTATTATGAATTTACCCCTCTAGTTTGTAACAAATTAGCGAAAATTACAGGCCTCACATATAATTTGACATAAATCCATAACATGGGAGATATACGTTATTTTTTTGAACCAAAAGACTAAAACTAGAGTAAGTATATATGTAATTCACCTTATTTTAACATCTTGTAATCTTAAAATGTATCACTTTTTTCCCCACCTCCTTGTGCAAAATTTGTCTGAAATGTTCTCTCTTCAAGTATTCAAGTATGGGGTTTTCAAATAAATTTTGTTATACAAAATGTCTCATGCAAAAAATTCTCTTGATTTCTTTACTTTCCAACTTTTAAATGGAGAAATTACCAAGCTTTATATCAAGATATTTCTTTTGAAGTTCGATAGGTTGGATAAAAATGATTTTTTTTAAAAAAAAAACAACAAATTTTAATGAACATTTTTTTCCAAATGCTCATGGTTGATGATAGTAAAATAGTGGAAATTAAGTATTTTTTTTATTGGGAAGAAATCGAACTCGAGATTTTGTATATTGAGAATTAGATGACAATCACTAGGACAATATCTTGTTGTAATCTTTTGACTTTTACTTTGGTATCTTTTAGTTTAGTGGAGTGATCGGTAATCTGACATAAAAAGGACGTCTCTTTATTGGTGTAAAGAAACATCACTTCTTGCTTAACAAGTGTCGATTCGAATAACAGGTATTCGAATAAATACTTTTGTTCACTATCGGGCCATCACCGGCCTGTATGACCCGGTCCAAGCCCAGAATGACCCATATACTGGCTTGGGCCAAGCCAGACCACTATAGTATTAAAGTTTATAAGTTTCCGGGTTTGCCCATTTGATGGGCCTAAATTTTAAGTTGACATGGACAAACATATTACAGGATTAGTCCTCTATGATTAGTATTGGTCTTGTCTTGTCGATAGACTAAAGATTATTCAGCCAAGAATACTCGATCATGATTTGCCTAGCAACATCACCCATGATTTCAACTTCTAAAACTTCGATCCTCAATAACTCAATCCAATTGAAATATCAAATAGGGAGGAGTAGCCCAAATCGGATCACATCCGAAATGGATATTGAAACTTTAGTATTGGATTTGATGTTCCAATTTAAGCGAGACCAAGCACGTTGCAGCCAGAAGCCCGTATTTTTGTAAAAAATCTCAAGCTGGGTCATTAATAGAGTGGGTAGATCTGTCATTTCTTGAAATTTCTCTTCGATTCTATGTTCTGTTCAAATTCTTGGAAAGCAGTATCCAGAAGAAGAATACCATTAATCCTATTTATCCCAAATATATTTAAAGAATTTTTATATCCAAGGTTTTTTTAGGATTGACGCTGAGGGGTTTTGTGAATTAGCGTTAGTAACATGCACTAGCGATAGACACACATGTTGTATATGCATAATATAATACATGAATTTAATTCCAATTTTATGGCAAATGTTAAATTTGATTTGCACTAGACCCGACCAAGGGTCATAAATCGGCTCGTTGGTTAACCGTAACCGTAACCGTAACCGACGGTTCATGAACCTTAATTGAAACCGTCAATAAAGATTAAGGTTAAGGGTCGAGACTTTTTAAATCGTCTCACCCACGGTTTTGAACCGTGGTCAGATCTACTTTGGACAGCGATGATTTAGGAGTATAGCACTTTTCGGGGGAAATCCAGCAATCAGTAGTCATTTCAAATCCTTTTCAATTGTATTCATAAATAATATGAAGAAATATAAATATCTATTAAATAATTTGCACATGGATTTGAGTTTAGAATTTAAAATCTATTCATTCAAAGTCCACATATCCAAAGCCAACCTTATATAATTTCAATTGTTTGATTATATAAATAAAGTTTAAGCTATAGCCCTTTTTATCTTTTTTCCAATATAAAAAATATATTTATAATTTTTTGCAATAGGAAATAGTTAAACATAATGAATTTAATAGTTCGATCATCTGCAAAAGTGCTATTTTGTTATTTACGTGCTTTGAAACTTAAAATCTATTCATATCAAAGACTCCATCCAAAAATTTATAAATATAAGAGGATCATCATTATTCAAGATATGTTGTTTTTTTATTATTTATGCGATTTGGAATTTTCGGGGAATCAAATCGGACAATTGCTAACTTGAACATCGGAATGTTTTCCCCGGATACCTCATAATGCCCCCGACATTGTTTCTTGGTGAGGTAGCGACCCGCGAATTATCTCTTTGGAATTAACGGACTACCCGGATTGAATAATTACTCGGATCAGAACCACCGGTTCTAGATCATTCAACGGACTTAGTTTGGATGAGGATGAGCTGAGGTTGTTCGAGTTCATGTTTTTACAAAGTGATGCATGTTGACAGAAATCAATGACGAATTTCGGCCACAACCAGATGTTGATGACAAACAAGAAAATATTTTAGACACATTCCAATGGTTTCAAACACTATCATCCTAATAATAATATTTTCTACATCAATTTTTGAGTGTTTTAAAAATAATACTACATGTATAATATGTAGTTGTAAAAAGATTTCATTTGAATTGAATGGAACATCTGAGCTATGGACATCATATAAGTGTTACAACAAGGACAAAAGTGGTAGGTTGTGATGAAGAGAACAAAATTTTGAGATTTGTAGAATTTGCCAACTTGGTTTGTTACCAATGTGTAAAAATGCCAAATGGTAGGCTACAAATGCCGAATGAGCTTGTCCAGCTAACGCCGCACTCAAATTTTGAGTGCACGTATCAGGTTCGAGACTTCTCATACCTCTCCCCATCCCTATCCAAAATTGTGTAGGATTGTAATAAAAAAATATTTTAATTAATAAATAAAAGATGAAGCACAAACAATTACATCTAATCAATTATTATATATATAATGAATATAATTGGGACATGTGTTCTTGACATAAATAAATTTTTCATGCTTATCTAAAAAAAATTAATTTTAATATTTGTTGAAATGTAATAATTATCTCTACATAGACAGCGATTGCAGAATGGTGCTTGTGTTATTGTATGATTAAAATATTTGAGTTGCACCGTTACCACCATCTATAGCTTTTGGTGAATCGGCAAACACTCGATCCTACAAATTGGTATCAAAGTCTCACGTGTTCGATTTTCATGAGTTGTAAGAGTGCAATTATCGTGGGAGATTGTTGGAGACTTACAATTGCTTCTGCTTAGAGAGTGATCGAAATTTGATTCTTGTGTCGCTTTACGGTTTAAGGATTTGAGTTATACCATTACCACCATCTATAGTTTTTGGTAAAGCGACAACCGCTCGATCCTAAATAGTTAAATATATGAAATTATCTTATGTGACTATGTCCTTCGGTAGTTTATTTAATGATGTCCTTAAGGACATCCCCAGGGGCGGAGCTAGGGGGTGCGGAAGGACATCCCCAGGGGCGGAGCTAGGGGGTGCGCAGGGGGGCTGCCGCACCCCCCAGCTAAAGAGCTTTTAATCAATATGGTATGCTAATTGGCACCAAGATCATTGCGGAAAAATAGTTGGCACGCATTTTGAGTTATTTGAGTGCCAAGGTTCGAAACCCAAGCATTACAAATACAACTTATTTTTTACCTAAGATGTTAATATAAATTAATAGAAAAAATGACAAAATGAAAGCTTTAACAAAAAATCTATTACGTGTTGTGTGTGCAGGTTTCTTGAGTTATTTTTTTTTTTTTTGAAAATAAAAATAAAAATTCACCTTTTATTTAAAAAAAATTGGCAATTCATAAAATATACATTTGAAATATACTTTTGACAATCTAGAAAATATAGTTCAAATAAATAATAGTAGAAAAACATATTTAAATTACTTAAAACATTAACATTCATATATAATTATTAATGTACAAGTTACATAACTAAATAATTTAAAAAAATTAATTTGATTTTCTTTTCATTTTATGATAGATTCATAGAATATTGTGAAGATATATCAAGCATATTATAAAACTATTAAACATTACAAACATGTTAATAAATAATGATTTTATATATTTAGCAATAATTGGATTACCATGATTAGAATTTATTTTTTATCCTTTTATGAGGATTACTAGAAAATATGTGAGTGGCGAAGTATTAAAAACTTTGATATTATATTTTATTGCTCTTATTTTTAGACAATGATTTTATATTATATTTTATTATTCTATTAAATTAATATTATTTTTAAATTTTTTTTATTAAAATATATGTACAAATATAATATTGGTTATTATTTTGTGCATCTATGTCAATTAAATGTTTATATAGTCTTTAATAATTAATTATCTGAAAATTTTATTTTCGCCCCCCCTAATTTATTTTTCTGGTTCCGCCCCTGGACATCCCAACCTTGAAATGATATGATATGTCACGTTAATGATTGATGTACCTCAAGGCACTGTTGTCGTGGGTATGATCAATTTTTTCCCCCAAGGCTTTATCTACATATTGTATCATAAGCAATAAGAGTAATGTCCAACTTACGATAAAATTTTGTTTGGAGCATCCTATATTCCCATTGTTGCGTATAATTTATAAAATTCATATCTTTAGACGGAGTTTTAAGTTATAATTATACAAGTAATCATCTTTGTAAGTTAAAATTAAATACAAGAATTTCGAACCGACAAGTAATCTCATTGACAAAATTCCTGAAATTAATGCAAAACCAAAATAGAGGGCTCAAATTAATTGATTATACCAAGAGTTAAACCGCAAGCAAGTTCAAAAAATAAAAAATAAAAATAAAATAAAAACAAAATCAATCAGCAAGCAAACATTTGAATATCAAGAAATCTTGTCCAGAAATTATTACAAAGTAAGATAAATTTTTATTAAAATTTAAAAATTAATCTTTATATAATTTTAAGTTTTAATATAATCTCTAAAATTTTATTCAAAAAGTATTAAGAAATCTATATAATTTTTTTAAAAGTTTTATTATTAACCAAATTATTTTCAAAAAAACTATTAAAAGTTTGTTTTAAAATTTAGTTCTTTTTAAAGCGAATTGATCAAGGGCATAAATTTTGACATTTTTGGATTTTTGGTATGACAACATTAGAATGGAGTTTTAAGACATACGTGTGTTTATAAATATACTAACCTATAGAAGCGTTTGGAGGAGTGACGAATGACGATCATATCCGATCCAACTTGATTATTTATATTTTTTACTAGTTTCTTGGAACGACAATATTAAAGGCATTGACTTGTTCGATAAAAATATATAAATTTAATACCAACAAGAAATGTTATAGATATTTATGGTTAAGTTATTTAGTACATTACGTCCCCGAAATCTAGTTATGTGAGGACTTCTTTAATAAAAATGTGGACATCAATTATCATATCAAGAACTCCTTTGAAGATAAAATCATCACTTTGGGTATGTCTTACATGCAATTGCTGATTCAAAATTTTTTATATTGCGTTTTGTTTAAAGTTGCAACAAGTTTTTTTAAAACAAAAACATTGAGTGTTTTACTTTTCAATTAAAAATTTGTAGCTTAATAAACTTTAGGTAATTATAAAACTGCAAGCACTCAATATAAAACAGTCAAAATTATTTCATGACTTGCTTTTTTATTTCCATTTTTACTTCATTTTTTAAGAAGCAAAAGTAAAGTGAGCAAATCAAACATAAAGAATTTGTTTTTTTTTTTTTGTGATAAGAAAAGAGGGTTTGTTTTGGGTGCACCCGGTGTTTGGTGTACCCAAGACACATACAAGGCGTACTTATATAAAGGGCTTGGGGGGGCTCAAGCCCCCCAAGCCCAGAATTTTTTTTTTTAATTTTATGCATTTAAATTTTTTTTTATGTATTCAAAATATTGGGGTTAAAAATACAGACAAACCCAACTTTTTTTATTTCCTGAGTGGCTTTTAAAATCCTACAAGGGCATACTTACACTTCACTCATCATCCTTCACGGCTTCATCATCGGTCCTTCACTCATCTTTATCGGCTCGCCATCATTCATATAATTATCAGTCAGTCAAGTAAGATTTCTTCAACTTCAAGGTAAGATTTCCCAACAAATATTTGAATTTTTAAAAATTATAAAATTATTTGCCAGAATCCATTGCTTTGACGTTGAGAGTTCAAATCTCATTCTCCTTAAAATAGTTTTGAATTTACTTATTTGTCCAAAACTATATTTATTTAAAAATTATAAAAATAAAAAAGATAATCTTATATATTAACATAGAGTTCCAAGAAGAAGTTTAGTGACCCCGTTTTTTACTTTTCACTGTAGGAAATGAAAGGGTCGAATGGGCCATTGGCAATGGATCTCCAAAAATTTCTTTCGGGGGCTCTGCCCCCGAACCCCCGCAAAGGGGCTACCGCCCATTCGACCCCGCATCGCCTACACTTTTCAGCCCCCCCAATGCTAAATTCCTAGCTACGCCCCTGGACACATACATATGTATCTATACATATAAATACATATGTGTCTTGGATGCACTAAACATCAGGTGCACTCAAGACAATCCCTAAGCAAAGAAGTATTAAAAAATACTGATTGATACTAATTTTTTTTATTAAAATAATAGTTCTTACCATTATTAATTCCAGTTGAATCACCCTCTCATAGCAGGACACGTGATTTTGAACAAATATGATTTGTTCTGATATACATAAAAAAATTGGCGTAGGAAGATATTATTGGTCCATGACAAGACGACGTAGCATGTACGTACCACCACCTATTTCAGACACGAGACAACAACTGTCGTGCAATCACGGGGTAGTACTTTTAGCAACAGTACCATGTGCAACCCACGACATAAAGGATTTCTTTTTAAAAAATAAAATAAAAATGTGTTGGATTTTCAAAGAATGACAAATTAAAGCATTTGGCTGTTGATATGATTATAAGATTCTGGATCCCAATATTCGCAATAAACTCTTTTGATCCGAGCGACTATCCCGAAGTGAAAAATCTTGAGGACAAAAAGGATAGATGGACGCCGAGTTGGTTTTCGGCGTGGGACTTCGATGATAAAAATCAATGTTCTGGATACTGATATTTATAGGTTTTGATACTCTAAAAAAGAGTGACGAACTCGTAGTACCAATAAGAGGTTGTTATACCTTTCTGTCTGTCTTCTTTAAGAACTAGATAGAAAAGATAAGTCATATGATGACCTGCTAGGGTCAGAACAAGTATTAGAAGGGGGACGAAAGGTTTTTTCGACGAGCCCCTGGTAGCGTTTATCGCGTACGCCCAAATTAACCATTCTCAAGTTAATAGCAAAAGTATGTAGTAGCGAGAGTATGGATCGATCCCACACCGAATATAGTATTTTTTTCGTGTCAATTTAAAAACGAATAGTAAAAAGGGGGGTTTTGAGTTGAGTGATTACTACTAAGCAAATTTTAAGAATTAAATTAATTAACGAGATTAACTAAAACGGTTAAAACTTATGAGAGTGAAGCGATTCTTGGTTGTCGGTCAACTTTACTTTTGGAAAAATTCTCTCTTGATCATCAAATCACTAACATTCGAATTCTTTCAATTATTCATCGATTGGAAATTTAATTCCTACCCACCTTAATCGTAATCAAAGGGAAAACAGCATTCAATTTGACCCTTATCAAATCTCTAATCAAAACTACAGCCGTTAATGATTAAATCAATGATAGAATTCAAAACTAGTGAGTTCGATAAATCTAATCAATAGAAACTACAGTCGTTAACTATTGATTACCCAATCGTTTCTCCTAAGAATTCAACAACACCTACAGCCGGTAATTATTAATCTTAGTTGCTTCTTAATTAGCTATCGATTATGCATATGAATACTAGGTGATCAATCTAATAAACAAACACAATAATCATTAAAATTGATACCAAGAAACAGAATTGAAATCGAAATTAAATTCAACAAACAAATCAAAATTCTCACAAGAGATTTTAATCCAAAAGCAAGTCTTCCTTAAACCAAGAATCTAGAAGTTTAGCCTAGCATAATTGAATCTAAAAATAACAAAATATGGTTCGAAATCATTAAATAAACAAAGGAAAAGAAATTACTAAGATGAATCACGATTCCGGCTTGTCGATTCCGGTTCCGTTCTTCTCGTTGTTCTTGATAAAACTTGAAAGAAAATTATTCTAAAAACCTAATTTATTCTAAAATCTCCAAAATCTGTCTAAGAAGAGGTGTCAAAATCGAGTTCAAGGTTATGGAGGCTAAAATATTAGGTTACAATCTTTTAAACATAGTAAAAGACTTAATTTCCAAATTCTCGGACTCTTCGGTGATCGATCGCTATGAATGTGGCGATCGATCGCTTCATTATTTTTTTCAGCAAAAAGCTTGAGGCGATCGATCGCTATAGAGTGGCGATCGATCGCTTCCCTCCAGTAGCCTCAGGCGATCGATCGCTAGAATGTGACGATCGATCGCTGCTTCATCAATTTTGTTGCAAAAGTTTCTGTCCATAGGCGATCGATTGCCTCTTCCATGCGATCGATCGCTACCTCCAAAATTACGTTTTTGCCATTTTCTTGATCAACTTTGAGTCCTTGTATGTCCATGTCTTTTCTTGGTCTTTACACATCATTTTTAGCTCGTTTTCTTCGATTGTACCTACAATTACACAAATGTACGATTAGGTAGCATACATATCAAATTATCCATCAAAACCTACTAAATCGTAGACAATTAAGCGCTAAAGATGTGTCTATTTCTAGTCACATCAAACTCCCCCATACTTACTCTTTACTCGACCTCGAGTAAACAAATAAAACTACAATATTTTTGGTTAGCTTATAGGTTCATAACAAAGCAACTTGTCCTCACTTTAATGCCTCAACAATTTTAACATGCACAGTAATGAAAGGCGGTGAAAAGTTAACAGTGGAACAAGTTCAATCTCTAAACATTTCATACTCAACAAAGTAGTGAGCGTGTGTGTGTGGTCATAAACAAGTGTTGTGTACAAATTATAGATCCAAAATATGTAAAGCCATAATAGTTCAAGTCATACACTAACACAAGTATAAGCTCACTTGCACACCCTTCTCCACTATCTTAGCTACTTTGCAAACATAAATCAAGTAGGTCTTTATTGGCTTGTAGCTTGGCCTAGATATTGGCTTATGAAAGAAAGGATAAAGATATATCAAACAAGAGAGTATGATGAAATGCACACTAAAACTCCTCTTCTTGCATGAATTTTTCAAACCTTGTTCATTTTTTATTTCAACATTTTTCTTCTTATGTGCCTTGGCTCCCTTTGGAGTCATATTTTTATCTATTTTCTTAAGGCATTCATTTTCTTTCATGCATTCCATTCTTTTGACAATCAAGCTCACAAAACATTTGAATCATTGATAACATAAGTGCATGCGAATGAAACGCATCATACTCCCTTCAAAGGTATGGATAGAATTCATATTTAGGCTCATTAGGGAATGATGATAAGCTAGTCAAAGGATGTCGAATGGGGTTCGTTTGTATGCTTAGCATACAACCATTCTTTTGCATTAAGGCTCAAAAAGGGTACTAGAGATTGATTTTGTTTACATGGTAGGCTTGAAAGACTCAAACGCATCAAAGATTGCCTATATCACTTTCATGTTTGCAAGTAGTCTAGACATACGCCTCAAAGAGCATGTAGTTAAGTTCTAGCATGTATTAGAGACTTCTTAAGACTATCATAAAGTTCACACAATCTTCACTAGGTTATGCACACTTCACAAACCATGACAATAATATGCTCAAAATATTCACTACTAAGTTAAAGTAAACTTTGCATTAGAGTTCAAAGTGTTCCAAGGTTAACAATTCACCTATGTTCAAAAGTATGCATGATATCAATTAGGTTTCATCATGGGCTAGTGATTCTAAGCATGTGTTCATTACTAACTATGAGCTCAAAATTTTTAAATTTTTCGATTTTTTGTATTTTTGTAATATAAAAGCAATAACACACCACTAATCCCCCCCTCCATACTTAAATCTTACATTGTCCCCAATGTAAGGCAAAAATACAAGAAAAGAGAAAAGTTTAACTACTAAAGCAATAAAAATAAAAGGGAGAAAGGAAACTAACTCCCCTTGGGTTGCCTCTCAAGCAGCGCCTCTGTTTAACGTCGGTGGCCCGATGCCAGTGCTCGTGCTCAGTCGAAGTGAGGTGGATCCTCTAGAGCCACCTTGATGTCTACTTGCCCTCCTTCTTCATTTTGGACACCTTCATAGTAGTGCTTCAATCGGTGACCATTCACCTTGAATGTCTTAGTGGTGTCCAAACTATGAATTTCTACTGCACCATGGGGATACACATTAATAACTAAGTAAGGCCCATGCCACCTAGAACGAAGCTTACCTGGAAACAGGCGAAGGCGTGAATGGTAAAGGAGAACTTTTTGACCAACTTCAAAGTTTCTCCTTGATATCATCTTGTCGTGAAAGTCCTTCGTCTTTTCTTTGTAAAATCTAGCACTCTCGTAAGCTTCATGTCGTATCTCCTCTAGCTCTTGCAATTGCAGCTTCCTATGCACGCCACTCTCATCATAGTTCATGTTGAAATTTTTCACTGCCCAGTACGCTTTGTGTTCCAACTCTACAGGGAGATGACACGATTTATCAAAAATCAGTCGATAAGGGGACATACCTATTGGAGTCTTATATGCGGTTCTGTAGGCCCACAGTGCATCGTCTAGTCGCAAGCTCCAATCTTTCCTTGTCGGGTTTACCGTTTTTTCCAATATTGCCTTTGATTTCTCGGTTAGAGACCTCGGCTTGGCCATTTGTTTGCGGGTGATAGGCAGTGGAGAATTTGTGAGTCACGTGGTATTTCTTGAATAGGCTTTCCACTGTCCGATTGCAGAAGTGTGTGCCTCTATCACTGATGATGGCTCTCGGGATTCCAAACCTAGAGAAAATGTTATGTTTGATAAAATCTGCAACAACCTTGGAATCGTCAGTACGGGCGGCTATAGCTTCCACCCATTTCGACACATAATCAACAGCAAGCAGTATATAAATATGACCATAAGACCTAGGAAAGAGTCCCATAAAGTCGATGCCCCATACGTCAAAAATTTCAGAAATGAGAATTGGTTGTTGAGGCATCTCCTTTCTTTGGGAGAGATTACCGGTCAATTGGCATTGTACACAGTTCTTGCAGAAAAGATATGCATCACGAAATAGGGTGGGCCAAAAGAATCCACACTCGAGTACCTTCCTAGAGGTCCTCTTGGCTCCAAAATGTCCACCACAAGCATATGAATGGCAAAACATTAAAATGTCATTTACCTCAGTCTCGGGTATGCAACGTCGAATGATTTGGTCCGCGCAGTTCTTCCATAAGTAAGGATCATCCCATACATAATACTTGGCATCACTCTTGATCTTAGCTCGTTGAAACCTAGACAATTCACGGGGTAGCACATGAGAAGCTAAAATATTCACAATATGAGCATACCATGGAAGATTGTCGTTTATGGAGAATAGGTGCTCATCCGGGAATTCCTCCTTCAAACAAAGCTCATCCTCCACATGCGGTAGACGGCTCAAGTGATCCGCTACTTTGTTCTCGCTGCCCTTCTTAGCCTTGATTTGTATGTCGAATTCACTCAAGAGCAAAATCCATCTTATCAGCCTTGGTTTAGCCTCCTTCTTCGTCATCAAATAGCGAAGAGCTGCATGATCAGAATAAACAATAACTTTAGTACCAAGTAAATAAGATCTAAATTTTTCAAGAGCAAAAACAACTGCTAAAAGCTCTTTCTCAGTAGTAGAATAATTTCGTTGGGCATCTTTCAAGGTTTTTGAGGCGTAGTAGATGGCATGTGAAGCATTGCCCTCTTTTTGTCCCAAGACAGCACCAACCGCATAGTCACTTGCATCGCACATGATCTCGAAGGGCTTACTCCAGTCGGGTGGTTGGATGATGGGGGTAGAGGTCAATGACTCTTTCCGTGTATCAAAAGCTCTCTTGCTTTCGGCATCCATCACAAAAGGGACATCCTTTTGTAGTAGCTTACACAAAGGTGTAGCTATCTTGGCGAAGTCTCTGATGTATCACCTGTAAAAACCTGCATGACCAAGAAAAGAGCGCACATCCCGGACACAAGTAGGGTAGGGTAAAGATTGCATAACATCAATTTTTTCCTTATCTACCTCTATACCATTAGCAGAAACAACATGACCCAGCACTATACCTTGTTCGACCATAAAATGACATTTTTCAGAATTTAAAACAAGGTTAGTATCAATGCACTTTTTCAATACCAGTGTAAGGCTAGATAGGCAATCCTTGAATGAGTTACCGTAAACAGTAAAGTCATCCATGAATACTTCTAAAATATGTTCAATAAACTCAGAAAATGTAAGACCCCAACACCTGAACTCGTCATTAGTTCATTTATGACGTCGTGTATATATAAATTTTTCATTTTCTTTTCATTCTTTAAAGAGAATCATTACATGTTTCCCATAATCTCATGACATAACTAATGTTCAACATAATATGATCATCTCTACCAACAAATAGACTCAAAGATTTCGCCCATTACCATCCCCTTACACCACTTTTATATTGTGGACTTTTATAAAAATTTGGGCAGAGTCTGCCCATAAATTGAGCTATCCCAAAATAAACACATTACCAAAATAACTCTCAGTCAGGGAAAACACAATACTTAACAGAATACAGAAATACTAAGTAAATTCCCAGCCATGGAAGACACCACACCAATAAGACAACAAAAGTGGGTTTCAATGCCCTTATACAATCCATATACAGATACAAGTGCTCACAGAAGAGCAACGAATAACGGATACTCATCCGGATGCATAATTAATATATTTACCAACAGCTCAACCTCGTATATCGGCTCAGTCTCATACTATGCTTCTGGAAGCATCATCCAACAAGGTTCGAGCCTAGCACTCCAAGGCAGCATCGTGCCTGTTATACCTGTTTCAACAGAAACAGTCCCCACACAGGGTGAGCATACTCCAACTCCAAATTCAATCACAAATCTATAAACAAAATCATAATGCAACAGTTTAGATTATTCAAAACTCATAAAATATACTCCCTGTACAAGTCCGAGTTTGTATAGTTTCCACGCACTGTTCCTGTTTCAAACTCACGCGCATTCGTAATGTCAAGTTTAGTATTATCATTGAAAACATGATACTCAACGACACTATGAATTCAATACAACAACAATATATTATTTATGATCAACATAAATAATTCAACATCGATGTACATCTGGTTATCCCACCATCTCATTCTCGACACTTTCTCATGTCGCTCATGCCCAATGCATCAATACTCGACCAGTATAATCGGATCACGTACCACCACGTGTCCTTCACACAACACATGTATGCACATATTCTTTTCTTTACTCATCTTCTTGGATCAAGTATGACTACGTATCGACCAAACTACGCATTTTAACTCAATTATCAGATTCAATCGATTAACCTGAAACATCATATTCAAATCACATGTGTACATGCATGTATAGATACTAGATATACCTGCTCGTACGTCACCACATACCTTATAGTAGACAACATGAACAAGCTATCATCAACGTCCGAAGTCTCCTGAGGAGTCTATATCGAATATCAATTCAATATTAGCTCGAAATCAAAGCAATTCATAACCTTCATATATTTCTTACTTTTATATCCATATCATAAATCAATAACTCAATATTATGAATCAAATCATAATCAATACTTTGGATGCACACATCCTCACATTAATCATGATATATCATTGGTAATGCAAAACCCCATTATCTCCCACCAACCGCTACATCAACACACATGATGCAGAAAACACACACCCATACGTGCTAGATCACACCCAACTCACATAGCAGTTCACTAAACACAGCAGTTCAACAGGGGGAAAGGGAGTGTAGGGTGTTTGAATAATAACATCCAACCAGTGTCTAACTAAACAATCCAATTAAGCCAACTAATATGTTCCAAACATTCAAACCCACACCGAGGTGATTCAAACCAAGACATGAAAGAAAGGATCCATGTAGATACGAGATTCTACCCTTTTTAAATCTAATTCTCTTAATCCCAACATAAAGTCATTTATTTGTTTAAATTCAACTTCAACAAATTAAATATGCATTGGATTCAAAAATTCTTGATTTAGAACTCACTATTAAGATTAGTAACTTAATAAAGTGACATAAATCAATAATACATGTTATGGCACCCATTCAAGCATATACATCCCCATACACTATATTACATGATCTAACACACACCAACATTTATCTATCTCAATCATTCACCCACTTAACATGCTGAAGGATATAAGTATAGCAGGTCATTGCTCAACATCTACCAAGGTACTATAGTGTTTTTAAATTGGGGGAAAAGTTTCCACTACAATTCACTTGCTAACACCATTGAAGCATAAAATCAAACACCTTATAAACATGTTTTTAATGGTAGAAGCAAATCAAATATCAACAAGGATTCCCTCCCCAAGGTACCCAAAATACGCACCCTAGGCTCAAGTAGGCACACACACTGCACGCCACCCACACACACACTGCACGCATAGAACCAGCTGAAAGAATGGTTGAAACCAGCCACGGTTCCACAACCAGTCATGAACAATTCAATGACATCAAATTTAGAGTAGGAAATAACTCCACCATGGCAGCAAGAAGATTTAATCAGCATTGCTAGCTCACGCACGCACACAGTCAGCACACATTCACACACACACATCAGCAATTCAACATGCAACGAATAAAAATCGAACAAACTTCATCAAAATTTCGAGGGATTTCAGGGGAATAACGACTGAAGGATGAGGAGGATTACCCACAAAAATATTGGAAGAAATCGCCTCAAAATCGGACGAATTCGGAAATTCGAACCGCTGCGCTTCCTTGCAAGATCCGAACGCAATCCGCGACGAAACTTCAGGTTCTTGGTATGGAAAGTTGCGCCTGGAAGAGACGAAGACGATGGTGGTTCGGACGCGCCGGAAGGAGGTCCGACGGCGGCGCGCACGCGACTTTATCGGCGAGTGGTCGGACATGTGCGATGATCCAGCAGAGAAGAAAAGAGGGGATCGGGTTTTAGTGCATGAATTTACACGTTTTACTATGTGTTCCATAAATTCCCAACATAACATATTTATTTTTGTATCCTGGCCCGGTTTTGTACATCGAAGTGTCGTCGGTGTACCGATATATTATTTATAGACAACGATTGGGATTTATACACACTCCAAAACCCAAAATTTAAATTCTTCATTTTAATTAGCTTATCTCTAAAATATTATCAGAGTATATTTTACAATCTCAAAATATTTTATGATCCGATTAACTTGTCAGTTGACCTTCACTTGGTCAATTCCACTTCTAATTAATTAATTCTAAAATTAGTTATCAATAAAATCCAAATCATATTTAGTCCAACAAATGATTATTAATAAATCTGGACATCACAGAAAAGATACTGACCATACACCGTTGAAAAGTGGCTGGGGCATTGCAGAGTCCAAATGGCATGCGACGGTATGCGAATGTGCCGAAAGGACATGTGAAAGTGGTCTTCTCTTGGTCCTCCGGAGCGATTGCAATCTGAAAATAGCCCGAGTAACCGTCAAGAAAACAATAATAGGAATGGCATGCTAACCTATCAAGCATCTGATCAATAAAAGGTAGAGGAAAGTGGTCCTTTCTACTCACAGCGTTAAGCTTCAAGTAGTCAATGCACACTCGCCATCCATTTTGAATGCGTGTGGGCACAAGTTCATCGTCTTTATTCTTTATCACAGTGATACCGGTCTTCTTTGTAACCACTTGAACTGGACTAACCCATTGACTATCGGATATAGGATATATCACGCCAACCGATAAAAGTTTCAGAATCTCCTCCTTCACCACATCCATCATGGGTGGGTTTAGCTTCCTTTGGGGCTGACGTGTAGGACTCCCTCCTTCCTCTAGTAGAATTCGGTGCATGCATGTGGAGGGATTGATTCCCTTTATGTCTGCGATTGTCCAGCCTATAGCAGTCTTGTGCTCCTTGAGCACGTGAATCAGGTCATTCTCTTGATCATCCCCCAACTTGCTGGAGATGATCACTGGTAATGTATTACCTTCACCAAGGAATACGAATTTAAGGTGGGTAGGCAGTGGCTTCATCTCGATGGTGGGTGCCTGCAAAACAGATGGGAGAGGTCTAGCGTTAGAAATAGGCAGTGATATGAAAGAAACGTTACCTGACTGAAATAGCTTAGGTGTATCACCCAGCGCATCGATGGTGTGCTTCACTTCGTCCATGAGGGTTACGTCATCTTCTTCCTTCTCCATATCCATGGTGAGAGTGCTTTCCAATTCTTCTTTGCCTACATTCTCAAAAACTTCCTGTGACAGGTAATCAATAACATCAATAGAGTACACAGTATCATCATTATTGCAAGGATATTTCATGGCATCATAGATGTTAAATGTAACAATCTCACCATCAAATTCCATAGTGAGGGTACCACTATGCACATCTATCTTTTATTTAGAAGTTTTGAGAAATGGTATTCCTAACAAGATGGGGCTATTTTTATCACCATTCTCCATGTCAAGGATATAAAAATCAGCTGGGAAAACTAGTTCATTCACTTGCACTAACACATCTTCAATTAAGCCCCTAGGGTATGCACTAGATCTATCCGCTAAATGAATCACCACTCCCGTAGGGTTCAAAGGACCAAGTTGTAAAGAAGCATAAATAGAATATGACATGACATTAATTGATGCTCCTAAATCTAACATGGTCTTTTCAAGGCGAGTGTTTCCAATAGTGCACGGGATAGAGAACATACCTGGATCTTTACACTTGGTAGGGATTTTTCTTTGTATCACTGCTGATACGTTTTCACCTAGTTCAACCTTTTGGGGTCCCTTCAATCTATGACTCCTCTTGGCAGTGCATAATTCCTTTAAAAACTTCGCATAGCGAGGTACTTGTTGGATGGCGTCCAACAATGGGATGTTTATCTCACATCTTCGGAAGGTTCATATATGCCTTTGAGTCCAGCGTCTTTCCTGTTGTCTTTTAAAGCTTGGGGAAAAGGGGGTGGCACTTTATATTCAGAAACAGAAGGGGGTTTACCTTTGGGGATCTCGTGTACTATCCCGGATTTTTCTCCAACTTCCGCTTCCTTTTCTTCCTCACTCTTGGGAGGTTCTTTCTCCGTCTTCCTAAGTGTGACTGCACTTGCATTTTCTCTCGGATTCACCACTGTTTGGGATGGTAGAGTGGTTGATCCGTTTGCTTCAATTCGATTAAGAGCAGTGGCTAGTTGACCCACTTGGGTGTTGTAAGGACCCTAGTTCCTTAAGTGCGGATTAAAGGCATAATTAGAGCTAACATAGATTATCAGAGTAAAATGATCGTGTTGAGACTATGAGCTTTAAGAATTACATGCAAAAAATAAGGACTATCAAATGGATTAGTTACATTCCCAATCAAATGAATGTATTTACTATAGCTTTACACTACTCCTAGAGTAGACACTATACAAAAGTAATCCTGTCCTTCATCTACCAAAAGTGTTCTTCACAAGCTCACCGACTCCTTTAGCCTATTTTTATCATGCCACCTACAAGGACAACCCTCAAACATGAGCAATGATAACATTCATATTCAACACAATATGAATATAAGGCGTAAATGTATAAATCACAATAAAACACTTCCTGTTTTTCCCATGCTTTTTAACGCTTCCAGTTTGGTTGTCCCTGTACCATAACTCATGAGTATAATCAATAGATTATTTAATGGTCTACACATGTCATGACATAATACCATCTCATCAACACCAAGTACCAATCACTAATCCCTAGTCTGTCCATCACAATGTATTTTAATGCCCCTCGCTTATTTACATATAGGCGGCATAGAATAGCCTCGCTTCAATGGACATGCGGCGCTCCCACCCCTTGCTTCACATTGAGCGGCAAATATTCTTTCCTCGCCCTATATGATAACCACGCTCAAATGTGACATGCGGCGCTCCCACCCCTCGCTTCACATTTAGCGGAAACAAACCAAATAGCGGCAAGCATTAAAATCATCAAGGGATGACCACGACTCATTGGATGTGCACCGATAACCATCATATGCATATACAATCATCATGCATAATTCAACATGTATTTGCATCCACAATGCATAATTCCACATATACTCGCATCCACAATGCATAAACAATGAGTATATTAGATACATGTACCGTTGGGTGCCCGTACGTCCTCTACGTACCTTTCCAAAATGTAGGATGTGGTAGGACTTCACTTCCTTGGCTGTGTTGCCACCTGTGATGGTTCTACATATTCACACAAATCAATATTAGAACCCAATAATAGTCCAATACCAAAAATCCCACAAAAATAATCAAAAACACCCATTTTGGTGTCTCGCGATCGATCTCCATGAAGTCCCGATCGATCGCGAGATCACACTGCCTAGTCCAACAAAATTGTTCAATTCGCGATCGATCGCCGAGTTTGCGCCGATCGATCGCGACCTCGCCGATCGATCGCACCAAACTCGCGATCGATCGCTGAAGGCTACTCCTTCACCCTTGCAGCTCGCGATCGATCGGTGGAAAGTGTCGATCGATCGCCGAGTCCTGCACACCCGATTTTCGGGCACTATTCATCCTTCTCCTTCCCCAACTCAAACAAACTCAAATATTAAAACACCAACCATACCAAATCACTACAAATCTTCAATAAACATCCTCATACAACCATAAATCTAACACTCACCCAAAAATAACACCAACTCAAACAAACCCATTTCAAAACCCTTCAAAACCATTTCAAATTCAAATCAAACACTACAAAAACAACAATGAGGTATCCATACCTCTTTGGGACTCCAGATCTCCCAATAAACTTCACAAATCAAACTTTTGGAAGGATTTCTCTCCACCTTTTTGGTCAAAAACGAAAATGAGAAAAAAGGAAGGGTTTGGAAGGTGTTATTTGGGAAAGTTAAAAAGTGAAGGTATGGTGGGGGTTGGGTATAAAGTTGGTTATTTAAAATAAAATGCATTCCACAATACCATGGTGTATAAAACACCCCAACATGATATTTTAAAAGCATTACACCACAATGCTCCACAATCCCAAATAAATGCATGTTTCACCAATAATTGACTATCAACCCATGTAAGTCATTAAAACACCCAATTAACCAACATGCATCACATGCACCCCGAAATGCATTCCCGGTCACGCCTACCATGTGACTAGCATTTAAACACAATAAATAAATCCAGTACATAATTAATTACCACCATAATTAATCATATAATTACAATAATGCCCAAATTGCAATCAATTATTTCGGGGATATCACAGGTGTTCAAGGTTAGAATACTCGATCTTGTTTCCTGTTGAAACTTAGTAACATTGTGAGCAAGACTTGAATGATAACCTCTAACCTGTCAGTAGTAGAAGGAAAATTGGATTGCTGTGCCCTCTGAAAAGGTGGTCTGTATGGCGGAGGATGTTGTGGCGCTTGAGGAGGAACATGATTTATCGATTGTGGTCCATAGCTCAAGTTAGGGTGTTCTCTCCATCCTGGATTGTAGGTGTTGTAATAAGGGTCATGTCTTCGTTGGGGTTGTCCCGGAAATCCCCCTGCTGCATGTACTTGCTCGGCTGATGTCTCTTGAAGTGCCGGGCATGCATCAGTGGTATGACTCATCTCCAAACATATGCCACATGGTTTCACTTCTGTCCATTTCCTCCGGCCATTTGACGCACAAGGGAAGTGAGGCTAATGAGCTGTTGTTCTAAGTTTGACACATTTGCCTCTCCTTGTTTCCTTTGAGCTGGTTCCACTCGAAAGTTGCCAAACTGCTGTGAGTTGGCCGCCATGTTAGCTATCAAGCTTTTCGCATCCTCTGGTGTTTTATCGACAAAGGCTCCTCCACTAGCAGCGTCAACCAAGTTCCTGTCATTGGATAACAAACCTTCATAAAAGTACTGAATGAGTAAATGTGCACTTATCTGGTGTTGTGGGCAGCTTGCACACAACTTCTTGAAGCGTTCCCAGTATTCATGCAGTGTTTCTCCCGAGTACTGTCTGATGGAATAGATCTCCTTTCGTATGTTGGCCGCTCGTGATGCTGGAAAGTACTTCTCGAGAAACGTTCTTTGGAGGTCAGTCCATGTTGTGATTGAGCCTGATGGTAAGTAGAATAGCCAGTCCTTTGCAGCGTCTTTTAGAGAAAAAGGGAAAGCCCTTAACTTGATCTGATCTTCAGTAATTCCGGTCGGTTTCATGGTGGTGCAAACAACATGAAACTCCATCAGGTGCTTATGGGGATCCTCGCCTGCAAGTCCATGAAAGGATGGTAATAAGTGAATTACACCAGATTTGAGTTCGAAATTTACGTTATTTGCGAAGGTAGGGAAAGTGATGCAGAGAGGTTGTTGATCCAAATTAGGATTTGCCAACTTCCTCAAGCTTTGATTTGCAGCCATCATGGTCCTCTCTTCTTCTTCTTCAAGTCGCCTTGCTTATCTTCTTCTTTGATGTAGTGTCCTCTCGATCTCAGGATCGTAGTGAAAGTTATCTTCCTGATTAAACGATCCACCTGTACTCATCAACAAACCAAAGTAGTAACGCGGGATAACAAATAATAAAAACAAAATCGACACAAAATAATACCAATGCCTTCCCCGGCAACGTCGCCGAAATTTGGTAGCGTTTATCGCGTACGCCCAAATTAACCATTCTCAAGTTAATAGCAAAAGTATGTAGTAGCGAGAGTAGTGATCGATCCCACAGGGAAGCTAGTATTTTTTTCGTGTCAATTTAAAAATGAATAGTAAAAAGGGGGGTTTTGAGTTGAGTGATTACTACTAAGCAAATTTTAAGAATTAAATTAATTAACGAGATTAACTAAAACGGTTAAAACTTATGAGAGTGAAGCGATTCTTGGTTGTCGGTCAACTTTACTTTTGGAAAATTCTCTCTTGATCATCAAATCACTAACATTCGAATTCTTTCAATTATTCATCGATTGGAAATTTAATTCCTACCCACCTTAATCGTTATCAAAGAGAAAACATCATTCAATTTGACCCTTATCAACGCTACAGCCGTTAATGATTAAATCAATGATAGAATACAAAACTAGTGAGTTCGATAAATCTAATCAATAGAAACTACAGCCGTTAACTATTGATTACCCAATCGTTTATCCTAAGAATTCAACAACACCTACAGTCGGTAATTATTAATCTTAGTTGCTTCTTAATTAGCTATCGATGATGCATATGAATACTAGGTGATCAATCTAATAAACAAACACAATAATCATTAAAATCGATACCAAGAAACAGAATTGAAATCGAAATTAAATTCAACAAACAAATCAAAATTCTCACAAGAGATTTTAATCCAAAAGCAAGTCTTCCTTAAACCAAGAATCTAGAAGTTTAGCCTAGCATAATTGAATCTAAAAATAACAAAATATGGTTCGAAATCATTAAATAAACAAAGGAAAAGAAATTACTAAGACGAATCACGATTCTGGCTTGTCGATTCCGGTTCCGTTCTTCTCGTTGTTCTTGATAAAACTTGAAAGAAAATTATTCTAAAAACCTAATTTATTCTAAAATCTCCAAAATATGTCTAAGAAGAGGTGTCAAAATCGAGTTCAAGGTTATGGAGGCTAAAATATTAGGTTACAATCTTTTAAACATGGTAAAAGACTTAATTTCCAAATTCTCGGACTCTTCGACGATCGATCGCTATGAATGTGGCGATCGATCGCTTCATTATTTTTTTTCAGCAAAAAGCTTGAGGCGATCGATCGCTATAGAGTGGAGATCGATCACTTCCCTCCAGTAGCCTCAGGCGATCGATCGCTAGAATGTGGCGATCGATCGCTGCTTCGTCAATTTTGTTGCAAAAGTTTCTGTCCATAGGCGATCGATTGCCTCTTCCATGCGATCGATCGCCACCTCCAAAATTACATTTTTGCCCTTTTCTTGATCAACTTTGAGTCCTTGTCATGTCCATGTCTTTTCTTGGTCTTTACTCATCATTTTTAGCTCGTTTTCTTCGATTGTACCTACAATTACACAAATGTACGATTAGGTAGCATACGTATCAAATTATCCATCAAAACCTACTAAATCGTAGACAATTAAGCGCTAAAGATGTGTCTATTTCTAGTCACATCAGCCCCCCTCCAGCGCTTAAGTCAGGTGATAGGAGATCGGAAAGAATCAGTTCAAGAGTCTCTGTTGCATGTAAGTGCATATATAAGAAATGCATATTTCAAAATCCTGAAGGAGCCTGCTATTTATAGGGGCTATCTCGCGGGTCTACAGTTTGGACCAGTAAACCCATTATCTACAGGATTCCTGAAATCTCGGAGCACGTTGGCAGATCACTCAGGCCACGACCATCTCATTCCCTGATTTCTCGGGAGACGCCAGTTCAACAAGGACTTAGTCAACATACTCATAGGTATGTGAGGTTTAAGATTGTCAAGACTGGTGAGCATCCCCGTTGATCGGTAAGACGCAATCTCGGAGTATTGGGTCTTCTAACCTTGAAGGCAAGGTCATCCTGAAGATAACATGGTTAGTAGCTCGGGAGCATGGGAGATCGGCTACCTCTAGGGACCACGACTACTGGTTTCCACGAATCAGGTCGGAAGGTTGGTGACTTTAGCTCAGAGATTGGTTGAGTGAGCTCAATTCAAAAATGAGGTTACCCGAAACTCTGGAGATCGGGCAATTGGTTACATACTTCAAGACCGGTCGAATGCTTTGACGTCGTTAGCTCGGGACGTCGGTCATATATGTAGCACCGAGGTGGATATTTTAACCATATGAGCTCGGGAGGTCGGTCATAAGATTATCTCTGAGGTCAAGCCTCAAAGGATGGATTTTGACATGGTTATCCTTCTCCCGTAGGGTATCACAACCCCCTTTCAAGTCGAGCTGAACTCTTTGATTGAAAGCTAGTATTAATAGCTTAGCTTACAAGTATAATTGACCGAGGAGTCGTGAAGGCGGGAAAAGTCAATTTTGAAATTCAAACTGGCGATAATTCATTTCCCTAGGAAAATCTCATCCGTTCATCTTCTTTCAATCTGACGGTCGAGGTTACTTCAATTTTTCCTATAAATACCTCGTATTTTCTGATAAAGTGATTTTTACACTTAATTTGATATAAGATTAGGGGCGTTTTTGTAGTGACTCATGGAAAATATTATACTTTTTTGTATATATTTGTATATTTCAGGAATCAAGGTCCAAATGCATAAAAGTGGAGGAATTAAGCTTAAAATGATGAAAAATGACCAAACCGAGCATACACGGGAAATGAGGGACGAAAGTGCAAAATGTTAAAAATCAGACTCGCGATCGATCGTAATATCAGGCGATCGATCGCCTCAGAACAGTGCACATTGTGATCGATCGGTAACGATCAAAGAATGGAAGACTCCTCTTTCATAATATATAGAAGATTTCAGACGAAATTAAGGACTCTTGGCTGATAATAAACCCTACAACAAGCAGCCTCCAACATTCTCCTTCATCCCCAACCATCCATACACCATAACCATTGAAGAGAAGACGCATCGGAAGAGACGGGACGACGGAGCAACGCAAGGAGTCAACGCCTCTCATTATTTCCGTATTTCTAACTCTAGTTCTATATTTTCATTAGATTTTAATGTTTAGAATGTTGCAAAACATGTTTATGCATTGTTATTTGACGGAGATTGTTGGCTAGGGTTTGCTGTCAAGACTAAGGGGATCCTTTGTATGACCCCATGATTTAAATTGAATGTTTTAATCGATTCTTATATATTTAAGTGCATATATCATTGTTCTTCATGCTTTTAAAGGTTTGGCCATCCTTGAATGATAGTAAATTACAATTGAGACCGAGAGATAAAATTGTGATTTGATATAGTGATTTATGCCGTGGATTTCAGACTGATATCGAGAGATGAAGTCAAATGCACGTGTGATAGCTATAGATATCTAGTAATCGAAAGCTAGAAGTTTTCATAGATCAACTTACAATATTATTTGTTCAATAAGGATACGGGAGTAGCTTATTGCAATGTTAGTATTAGATTTGTTATAGCCGGACCAATGTATAATAAGTGCTTTAGTAATTTCGTCACCTAGATTGTTAGAATTTAATTATTAACTATAGGCGAATTGTGGGGGATTGCATGTGTGAACCGAAAGCCTTGATAATTGTCTCTATTGATCTTATTCTTATTCACTACTGTTTGTTTGGATTGATATTGAGTTAATTAGTCAAATTAGTTAATTAATCATAACCAATTTTCGTAGGCTAAGTTAAACTAGTTGAATTTGGTAATTATTTCCTAGTTCTCGTGGATTCGACACTCATACTTTTAAAATCATTATACTAAAACTTGACACCGTGCACTTGCGGTACATAATCGCTACACTGAAAAATACTGTTTAAAATAATAGCGATCAAGTTTTTGGCGCCGTTGCCGCGACTAGATATCAAATGAAATTAGTTGACTGTAGTTTAGTCATTCATTTTTATTTTCGCTTTTTTTTCCCATTCTCTCTACACTTCTATTGTTTGTTTCTTGTGTGGATCTTTGCAGGTTGTTATCTCTTGGTGCATGCTAAGAAGTAGCAAGCCTACACTCGAGCCTTTTGACCCCGAGATCGAACGCAACTGTCAAAGGTGGCTAAGGCAAGCAAGAGCACTAATGGCTAACAGCGAGGAGATTCATGTACCACCTGTTACAAGATCACTTATGGACTACGCGCACCCTTCATTCCATGGATCACTGTTGAGTATCACGAAACCAGCCATCCAGGCTAACAATTTCGAGATCAAGCCTGCTATTATACAGATGATCCAACATTCGGTCCAGTTTGGGGGAGCAGCTACTGATGATCCAGATGCCCACATCTCCAACTTCTTGGAGATTTGTGATACCTTTAAACCTAATGACGTTACTGACGACGCCATCATGTTACATTTGTTTCTTTTTTCTTTACGTGATAAAGCTAAATCTTGGTTACAATCGTTGCCTGCAGGTTCTATTACTGCATGGGATGGGATGTCACAATTGTTCTTGTCAAAATTCTTTCCACCATCCAAGATGGCCAAGATGGGCAATGACATCACAACTTTGCCTAATATGATCCAGAGAAACTGTATGAAGCATGTGAGCGCTTCAATGATCTACTGCAGAGATGCCCACTCATGGCCTCCCTATCTGGCTGCAGGTACAAACTTTTAACGATTTATTTTCTGATAACCGTTCTATGATTGATGCAGCATCAGGAGGTACTGTGATAAGGAAGACGCCCGAGAAGGCTTATACACGGTTGGAGGAGATGGCTGCGAATAGCTGTCAATGGCAGTCCGAAAGGAACGTGCCGAAGAAGCAAGCCGATTTGCATCAAGTGAGTGAAGTCACTGCCCTAGCTGCTCATTTGGAAGCGCTGAACAAGAATATCGATAGTTTGAGCATGCATGCAATGCAAGTTCAAACTGTTACATGCGAGCTTTGCCAAGGAGGACATTCGAGCACTGATGCCAAGTAGCTAACCCTTTCATTACAACTAATGAAGCTGTTAACTTTGTAGGGAACCGACCACCACAGACCTACCCTTGCCCCGAATACGTACAATACGGGGCCGAGGAACTATCCCCAACCACCACCGGGGTATGCACCAAAGCCAAGCATGAAGGAGCTACTAACCAAGGTCATATCAATACTCATGGTGTGTGGTTGTATGCACAGAAAAAATCACAGTCGAGGTGTTGCTATGTTTATAGATTGTGTTGTACATTCTTATTGATATTGGATAGTGATGATCATATATCAATAGTCATGGTGTGTGGTTGTTTATGTAGGGACTCATAGATAGGGAAGGCCGGGATTTTGAGTCGACTTCTGCTGCTAGGCAAACTACTGATTAAGAAATGAACTTATTAGGATTATTGATATGTACATTATGTATATTATGTTACGATGTGAGAAGAATGTAGTAACTGACATAGTATGACTCATAATCAGTGTGACTTTTAACTTAATCTTAATTTGTAATTGCGTTATGATGTGACACACATCTATGATTAAATAGCGAGGCCCCACATAAGTATTTTAATGATTCTCTTTTCATTTGAGTGTTGCATGCAATTTAATTGAGAGTAAATTGCATTAATGAATTGAGAATATGATTAGTGCATTATGAAGTGTGTATAACTAAATTATGTCGAACAGAAACTGGAATTATGGAAGATCGTGTCCAAAATTTTATAGACTCATATTGTGAGTACGTGGCATGTGAAAGGAGAGTTTCCCTAATGTGATAATTATGATACATAGATGAGATATAATGCACTAGATATGAGATTATGAGTTGGGGTCCTACACACGTCCACGCTCTTCTCAGGACAATAATGTTCGTTGTCTGTGTTGGGTTGTCCATGATTTATACACTTAATGGACGAGTGGGTTGAAATGGCTTGAATTGAGGTGATACTTTTTCACCTTATCCATGATGTGCTTAACTGGTCCGTGAGTTAGGTTCTACCTGAGTTACAAACATATACGGTTAATATACATTATTGTATGATACTTATTATGAATGATCGAAGAATGTTGATGTGTAATATAAAGTGATAAAATTGATACTTATAAGTAATTTATATAGTCGATTAACCATATGGTGTTTGATATACATATTCAATGTAAGTTGAGCTATCAATGATCATCTTATTAACAACATCAAGTAATACTGTATAATTTTCTTCTCATTTTGTTGATTAGAAAAATTATCATATTTCGACTTAGAGATTTTGATATACATTTAGAATTTATGAGTTTGGTAGATAAGAGATATTTATCAAATATTTGTAATTTTATTTGACCTTTTCTGCAAGAGCCATCCCTATCTATTCATAATAATTTTGTTGCCATCTTGTATGATGACTGACCATCTTGTATAATGACTAAGATTATGATAGAATTCTTTGTCATATATTATTGTCAGTTTGTCACTTCATATAATGATTAGGCTTATAATATAATTCATTTCCACATCACTAGACAATGATTAAGTCCGAGTATATATGAATATATCGTTTTAAGATCATGTCAAACATTATATAATTTATCATTACCTTATAATTTTATCGATTATATCACTTGTCCTATCTCACACTCTAAACGGTACCCAATAATAATATTTAAGAAGTGGGTTTATATCAAATCCAACCCAAAATTCAGATAGAATTGTAAATAAAGGTTGCCTCCACGCTTCCAAGAACTTGAGCTACGTTAAAGAGCATACGCACAACCAGGTAAATAAGAGCATGTGTTTTTTTCTCAAAAAATATATTTATTATCCCTAAAATGCTATTTTCCCCCTAAAATAGAATCCTCCAAATTGAAGTTTGCAGTATTAAAATTATATTTTATCCTCTTAAAAAATTTCTTATTATTATTATTTTTACCCCTCAACTTAGATTCTAAATCCATTCCGTAGCTACACTTCATTATTAGTAGATATTCATTAACCCACAACGCGTAAGCAAATAGTGTTATTACATTTAAACTTTTGATAATATCTATAATTAAATGTGAGAATTCGAAGTAACACGTGTCTTAACGTGGCCAAATTTCCTACACTCCTTTTACTAAGGTGATATGTAATTTCGATTTTGTTACTTCAAGACTAGTCGAGTCATATTTTTTCATTGACTGTTCAATTATTGAACTCATATATCAATCGGACACTTCGATGAGGATGAAGATGTCTAAACTTAATATGAAATTTATCCATAAATTTTTATATCAGAATATTAAAAACAAAATTTGGTTTGTCTCCGGACTATCCTACCTTATCTTTGGAGTTAATGGAATACAGTTTCCTTTTTCGATATCATAATGAGTTACATGGTTTGAGAGAACATGATTTGATTCTGGTGGAATTTGCACTTTCACGATCAAGTTATTGTGTTTCCACTGTGAATCATTTTACCTTTAGCCCTTTTACTAGGTGCGTCTTAGTCGTTGCCCATGATTGTCAATCGTATTTTTTGTTATTTTCGTGGTTTCGTGTTATGGGAGTTGGCGGGTTTTTTGTTGTTGTTCCTTATTGAGTTAATATAATTTATATTTTCTGTTAAAAAAATAGGGAATTTCAGGGAGGGGATTAATCTGATTTGTTTTGAGAGGAGAGATTTTGATTATAAATTTATATAAAAATAAATAAATTTTTGACCTTTACAAGTGTCAATCGGTCTTCATAGGTTTTACTTGATTTTGCTTTTACTTTTTTAAACCCATTAAAAAATTGAATGTGCATTCCATCTGTATAGAGCGAGGCAAAGTCGAAATTCTCCATGGTTTATTAGGTTAAGCTGAAAACGACAAATGTCTGACGGGGATTCTAATCAGCCCATGAACCAGTCAAAGTAATATTTATATTTTAGTATAAACAGAATACATTTAATTCAAAGGAATAATAATAATAATAATAGTATCAATAATTTAATTACAGGTGTTGCCTTCCAGAAAATTCTTTGAAATGGTTTTTATTAGTTGTTTTGTTTTACGGTAGTCTTTCCAACTTGCACATCTCTTTATGATAGAATTTATAGAGGATCCAATGACCCGAATCGAGTTTAATATAACAAAATTTTTAGAGTTCGAGTTCGATTTGAAACTCAAAATTTTTATTATTTTATTCGGTTCAAATCAAAGTTCAAATTCAAGATCAGTTCAAAAAGTTTGAGCATGTTCGCAAGCCATCGAAAATATTACACTAAAGGTCTAAAATATATTTTTTACAACATATAATTAAACTTCAAGTTAGGGCTTGACTTCCATAATTTCGAATGCAAATTAAATCTTTTTCGAGTTGGCTCGATTCATATACCCCTAATCTAAACACATTCTCGATAAATTTAACATTAATATATTATTAGAGCTCTAACAATGAAAAACAATACATACATATCCCCAAAAAACAATGGAATTTTTGGTAATTGGCAATACAGATGGGCCTAATTAATTACTTAGCTAAGTAATAATTGATTGAAGAGTGATTAATAATTACCGCAAGTCATGCTTTGTGGTTTTTTCGTGACACCCTTACTGATAATATCTTTGAGAAAGACATCGTGTAATATGTGTCGTGTTTTTTTATAGGCAAAAGAAGAAAAACGTCATATATCGTTTGATATCGCTCTAATGACATAGATTTTAGGTGCCACATCAATCAAACCTGCTTTACTGGGCACCTTAAAGAAAAAAATACTTTTAAAAACTTTTTTATTAAAAAAATTACATTTTACCCCCTAAAAATTATAATTTTCTCCCCCTAAATTATATTGTGACCCCTAAATTTTTTTACTCTCCAATTTTATGTTAATTTTTCTTGTGCCTATGTTTTTTTTTTTGCATTCGCCACCACATATTAATATATTGTTATTTCATTAGTGTCTATCAGGCTTACATATCAATTTTTTTTCTAAATTGTTGTAAGAAATTATGTCGAACCTATCCAAGAAAGGGTTTATTTGATGCTGCCCTGAAGGGCACTGCCCTTCAGGACAGTATGGTCATTGGGTGTGCCAATCCAATGGTTGGGGGTGCCCAAAGGGTAGTGCCTTTAAGGACACCCCCAACATAAGCCCAAGAAAGTGTGCAAATTGATTGATATCTGTATTTTCAGCCTCTCCAAGCAAGTGTACGTATTTATTGACATCGATCCAAACATTAGAGTTTAACGTAGATCAAAACTGTCATTTGATATCTCGAAATTTTATGCGAGTATGACAGTACACGATACAAAATGATTCATGTATAAATTCAATGTTCAATGAACGTTCCAATATTTAGGGTTGTGTTTTGAACGAAAGCAATTCTACGGTTGTTTTTGCTTAAAGTTGGAAAAATATTTTTTTAATAAAAATATTAGATGTTTTATATTAAAATAAAAGTGGCTTAATAAACTTCAATTTATTACATAATTGTCGTTGCTCAACTTAAAACAGCCAGAAGCATCTCATACTGATTTCTTTACAAACTTTTCTATTTCTTTTGGAGAAGCAATAGTAAAAAAAAAGAAAAGCACCCTAAAATCTGTTCTTTTATCTGGAAAGCATATAACAATTTTTAAAAAAACAATAAAAAACACTCTCTTATTCATTTGAAAAAACAAGTTTTAAAATTATGTTTCAATTGACATAAGTTATTATTACACCTCAAACTATTTTTTTAAATTATGTTCTATTCATTTAACAAGGAATAAAAATATATCTATCAAAGAGTTTATCTGAATTATCAGAAAATTAATAAATTATTTGCACATTTTATGAGTATTTTCATAAACGCTACTTCAATATGCATTTTTTAACAAAAATAAATAAAATAAATTGAAGTTGCATTGCAAGTTCTATGAATATTTTGAATTTCTAAAGTGGTTTGCATAAATAGGTGACACAATAATTAGAAATTTATCCGACATAACTTGCTGGATAAATTTTAAAAAATGATCCCATAAAATAAGGATATTTACAATACTAGTTTCAAACTTTTTAGACTAATCAAATATAGTTTAATGTAAATTATTTTTAATAAAAAATAGTACAAAACTTTTGTTTAATCAATGCTAATCCAAAATTTTGTTTTTAGTCAAAAGTGTTCTCAAAGATACATATTTAATTATGTGACCACTTTTGTTAAAATTAATTTAAGACTAAATTTGTTAAAAATATTTATGTGTGACTATTTTTTATTAAAAAAATTTCTATTGGACTATATTTGATTAATGCTAAAAATTTGGAGATTAGTATTGAAAAAATTCATATTTTATAAAACCATTTTTTAAAATTTAGATAACTTGCCACCAACATTGGTGGCCTTCAAATATTTAAACAACTAATATAATGATATTAATATTCTCAAATTATAGTTCATAACACAATGTATATCCAAAGTTGGA
Organism: Haberlea rhodopensis; assembly: GCA_907163345.1. Classification (NCBI taxonomy): domain Eukaryota; kingdom Viridiplantae; phylum Streptophyta; class Magnoliopsida; order Lamiales; family Gesneriaceae; genus Haberlea; species Haberlea rhodopensis. The sequence goes on from CAJQUN010000078.1 coordinate 46,020, forward strand.
TCAAATTAGATAAGACACCCCATAGATTATAAGTTGTCGGTTGCTATCCTTAAAGACACTGCAATGCCTTTAAGAAGTAATAATCATTGAATGCGAATATTCTCTTTTAAGTTGAATGATAATATTATCATTCAATAATTAACTGCTGCACAATTAATTAGGTTGGTTGGGTGCTACAATTAAGACAATGCAGTGCTCTTAAACGGGTATCAATCATTGAATGTGAATATTTTTTTTCAAGTTGAGTGATAATATTCTCATCAAATAGTTAGAGAGAGATTTTATATTGACATAATAATATTATTATATGTGGAAAACAAAACTTCAATTGTAGTAAGTTGAAAAAATGAATTGTATAAGGTAAATCGTTCTAAGTTTGATTTGTAGATATCTATTACTATCTATTATTATTTTATATGATAAAGAAGGAGCATGATAGAGAAATTATTTGACCTCTTAATATGGCCATGTAATTATCGAAATGCCCTAAATTTTTTTATTAACCACAAATAGCATGCTAATATACAAAATGACTGAAATATCCCTGAGACTTTTAATAATTTTAATTTATCTTAATATACTATATTCTTAAAATATCTGTAATACCCTTAATAATATTATCAAATCACATAATATTTGTAATTATATATTTATATTGTAATTTTATACCATATATGGGCACACTATATGCATATGTATATATACACACGTAGACCTTTCAATAATGCAACTATATAAGGATTTGGAGGTAAATATTGAGCAAATTAACTCCACGTGTCAAAATGCCACTTGTCCGTGAGGGAAATAGTTCGATGTTTAACCACAAAACGACTATATAAACAGCAGTTTGCGTCGGCTTAAACTCACACCTAACTGTTCAAGTTTCAACGATTTTTTCACTATATCTATCCTTTCCTCTTACTTGAAGTTTGCTGTGAAACTCATTTGATCCCATAGTTTCTGTATCCTTAAGTATTCATACGCATACGGCAGTTGTCATTTCAGAGAATTAGGTTTCTTGAAGCCGCGTCTTGTGGAGGATAAACGAAATTCAAAGGTAAAACTTTGGTGTTTTTGTTGGATTTTAATTTTAATTTCGTTTGAATTGAAGAATTATGTTCAAGTATTTGGAATTGTTGGTTAAATCGGTGTTTTGATTCTTTTGAGGTATGCAGAGAAATATTGCTCTGATTTTTAGTTGATTTTCTCCTTTTAAGAGGCCGTCTTGCCAGAATTTGTCGTCGGAGACGAATTTGTAGGCTTAATTTTGTGTATTTCGGTGTTCTTTTTCATTTAATTTGAGATAAAAGGACTTTCGAAATGATTACACGGCGAGATTTTGTTTTGCCTGCCTATCGGTCTCTAATAACGCGTCTGCATGGTGGGAGGGGTGTGCTGGTACGTCAAGCTTAAGTCGATTGAACTTGAAACCTTCCGCTCATGCGTTGATTTACCGAAAGAAAAAGTCTAAGCCTTTAAGAGGTGATCGACGCTGAATTGGTTTATAAACTTTTAATTGTTGATGGTAGCTAAATTTCTTTCACTTGTTTGGAAGGATGTATCCTCAAATATGCTCAAACTGAAATAAGATCTCTCAAGTGTTTTTGGTGTTGGTTCAGCGCGTATACTACTTTGCCTGGGGTCCTTACTTTATCCCGTAAAAATTCCCAGCTGCAATATTTGACTGGGGTAGATGGTAGATAAGGTATATTGATGTATTGTACTTTTCTGTCACAGTTATAAGTTTATAACAACACTGCATAGTGGTTTTAAAGTTCATTTGATACCTGATTCCTTGGTAAAAAATATTGTTAACTGTTGACGTTTGACTATTTCTTTTTGTTACTGTGTGCATGAGTGCGTAATGTAACGATTCTGGCATGAAGCTGAAACTCTTGTCAGCTGACGGATGACAGCATCTTAACTAATGAAAACTGTCATAGCCAGGACTAGCTGATTGTTAAATATGTGCTCTAGAAATTCCTAAATTGGTCGGCACTGTTATAAGAACATTCAGTGACAGGATTGGAAAAATCTAAATAATTCCACCTCTGCTCTGAATGTTGTTGTATTTGATTATCTTATTTCAGAAGCTTTTCTGGGTGGTTTTTCTCGAAGTTGCGATGGTTTATATTGTAATTTATGTCATTATTTATCTGGGTATGCAGTCAATTCTCAAGCAGTCCTGTAAGGTACAAAGATGACAGTTACACCGAAGATCTCTGTTAACGACGGCAACCTTGTGGTTCACGGGAAAACCATACTCACCGGAGTGCCTGACAACATTGTGCTTACTCCAGGATCAGGCGTTGGACTTGTCGCCGGGGCATTCATTGGTGCCACAACTTCTCACAGCAAAAGCCTCCATGTCTTCCCAGTTGGTGCCTTCGAGTGAGCTTATGATTTCTGTTTCTGATTCCTTCCATGTGATTTATCATGTTGACTTTCTTTCTTCTAAACTTAAGAAAATTCAAACAACATTAATTCTTAACTTCTTCTGTCACAGGGGAGCCCGTTTTATGTGCTTATTCCGTTTCAAGCTCTGGTGGATGACTCAAAGAATGGGGACTTGTGGAAAGGACATTCCTCTGGAGACTCAATTCATGCTGATTGAAAGCAAAGACACGAGCGAAGGCGAGCGGGAAGACGCTCCGACTATTTACACTGTTTTCCTTCCTCTCCTTGAAGGGCAATTTCGTGCTGTTCTTCAGGGCAATGATAAGAATGAGCTGGAGGTCTGCCTTGAGAGTGGTGAGTAGTTCATGGAACCGGAAAGCATTGGATGTATCTGTGTATGCATCCATAAAACATGGTGCATATCCTGCGGAGACATACATTCTGCTTTTCCAATTCTCATTAGGCCATAAGATCCATTCATCAATGGTGCTGTATATGTAGTGGACTTGGCAACAAGGCAAACACCACTGAGATGGAGAAACCGACAACTCCCTGTTATCAAATGCATATGGAGTTTGTAGGGGTTGTGGGGGAGATAACTAGAGAAAAAACGAGTAAAAAGAACCAAAAACAACTTTTTTTTTTGTCGTGTCGTTTGGTGCAGGAGATAAAGCTGTGGAAACAAACCAAGGACTTTACCTTGTTTATATGCATGCCGGTACCAATCCTTTTGAAGTCATCAACCAGGCTGTGAAGTAAGTCGTTTTCTCTGTGTAACCACCAGGTCCTCCAAATGATGCTTGTTTTAAATTTATACACTCTATGTTCTTTCCCTGATGCAAGAACAATTTTTGTGTGAATCAGAGCTGTGGAGAAACATTTGCAAACGTTTCAACATCGTGAGAAGAAGAAGGTGAGAACATGTCATACCGCTTTATTTAGAACTTATTTTGTCGATTGAAACCAAGATTCGAGTAGTCCAACTTATGTTTGCATATTATGCATTTTGGACCTTTTGTAGTTGCCCTCCTTCCTTGACTGGCTAGGATGGTGCACATGGGATGCCTTTTACACTGATGTCACTGCAGAGGGTGTTGAAGAAGGACTTAACAGGTTGATCCGGTTGTATTTCCCTGTCTTTAAACAGAATATGGATTATTACTAAACAATCTTGCTGTTTACTGTCGCAGCTTGTCCAAGGGAGGAACTCCTCCACGTTTTTTGATCATAGACGATGGCTGGCAACAGATCGGGAGTGAGGTCAAAGAAGACTCGAAATGTGTTGTACAAGAAGGAGCTCAGTAAGACGATATTTTTCAAATTATTAGTTGTGCAAAATAAGAATTTTACTCTTTGTGACGTCAGTGTTGAAATTTTAAGAAATTTACAATTGATTAAATGATTTTTCAGTATGCTAATTGTTTTGTAATTTGAGAAGATAAAAGGTGCAACGCATTTAGGTTTGTTTTAACTTTTCTAGGGCGATGTCTTTCTGTTAATTTTACAGGTTTGCAAGCAGGCTTACAGGAATTAAAGAGAACACAAAATTTCAGAAAAACAAGCAAAGCAAAGAACCAGAACCAGGTCTCAAGCTTGTCGTGAAAGATGCCAAGCAGCATCACAATGTCAAGTAAGTTCTCCGTATTTGTCCTTCTACTCACAGCTCGTGATTTTGGTTGTGTTGTTAATCAGGTAATTTCTCTACGTTTTTTGAATCCCTACAATGTATTTATACCCAAGGGACACAACCTTCTTGCCATTTTTTTATCACTATTTACGTAATGTACAAATACGTCTAGTCACATAGTGAAGGTGGCCTTGAATCTTATACATGCACTTATGAATCTTCAGGTATGTATATGTATGGCATGCCCTAGCAGGTTATTGGGGTGGAGTGCAGCCCTCAGGGCCAGGTATGGAACACTACGACTCTGCTTTGGCCTACCCGGTGCAGTCTCCTGGTGTACTAGGCAACCAACCAGACTTAGTTATGGATAGTCTTGCCGTTCACGGCTTAGGCTTGGTTCACCCCAAGAAGGTCTTCAACTTCTACAATGAGCTTCATGCCTATCTAGCTTCGTGTGGAGTAGATGGAGTCAAAGTTGATGTGCAGAACATCATCGAGACTCTCGGTGCTGGTCATGGTGGCAGAGTGTCTCTCACTCGTAGCTATCACCAGGCCCTCGAATCCTCTATCGCGCGGAACTTTCCTGATAATGGATGCATTGCTTGTATGTGTCATAATACGGATGGTATCTACAGTGCCAAGCAGACTGCAGTAGTTCGAGCTTCTGATGATTTCTACCCTCGTGATCCTGCTTCACACACCATCCACATTTCTTCCGTAGCTTACAATACAATATTCTTGGGAGAATTTATGCAGCCGGATTGGGATATGTTCCATGTGAGTTGAAATGAAATTTTTTAAACCTTGTTAAAAGGAAGTGCGAACTTTATATCTTAATTCGTGTAGCGTGTGAAATGTTGACCTGTGCACTTATATTATAGAGCCTGCACCCAGCTGCGGAGTACCATGCTGCAGCTCGAGCTGTTGGAGGATGTGCAATTTATGTTAGGTGATCTCATTTTTAAACCTGATAACTCCTCTATCTTTGTTGAAATCTACTCTATTTATTTTAAAATGTCTAATTCTTTCCGTCTATTAGTGACAAGCCTGGTAACCACAACTTTGAGATTCTGAGAAAGCTGGTTCTCCCTGATGGATCTGTTCTTCGTGCACAATTGCCTGGACGACCGACCTTGGACTGTCTCTTTGTTGATCCAGCTAGAGATGGAACGAGGTTTGTGGCCCACCTCCTGGTCAAATGCCCAAAACCCTCCGAAATATCCTACTAAAACTAAAATTTTCTTGCGCCCACCTTATATTCTGCAGCTTACTTAAAATCTGGAATGCGAACAAGTGTTCTGGGTTGGTTGGAGTCTTCAACTGCCAAGGCGCTGGTTGGTGCAAGACAGCAAAGAAGACACGCATTCATGATGCCTCCCCTGGAACTCTGACCAGCTATGTTCGAGCTACTGACGTCGACACTCTATCTCAAATTGCTGGGGCAGATTGGAGTGAGGATACAATAGTCTATGCCCATAAATCAGGGGAAATTATTCGTTTGCCGAAAGGTGCATCACTGCCAGTGACACTCAAAACTCTCGACTACGAGCTCTTCCACTTCTGTCCCATAAAGGTTAGAGCTTTTCTAGCACACTATAAAAACATTACTAGCAGTTATGTCCCGTTACTGATCATCTCTTTTCATAACACAGACTATTGCAACAGACATTTCATTTGCACCGATTGGCTTGCTGGATATGTTCAACTCTAGTGGTGCCGTGGAGAAGTTCGATTTCCAGAGAACGCCTGAATGTAATTTACCAGCAGCAGCAACCGTCACACTTAAGGTCAGGGGAAGTGGACTATTTGGAGTCTATTGTTCTCAACGGCCTCGGAAGTGCATCATGGACAACATGGATACTGAGTTTAACTACGAAGCTGAGACCGGATTGGCAACTCTGATAATTCCAGTCCCAGAGGAGGAAATGTATAGATGGACTATTGAAATCCAAGTCTAAGCGGTTTTTGTAATCTATAGGGATCTTATGAAATCGGGGGTTTAGGGACTTTTGGGGAGATCATGCCCGCAGGGAAAAATAAGTGGAGTTTGTACCAGTTTTCATATTCTCTGATAAAATTAACTCTATTTTTTGTTTTTTCCCCTAAACAGTGATAATTTACTCCATCTGCATACAATGAATACTCACCCTCGAAAGCTTTAAATAATATACACAAAAAAAATGTAATTCACGTTTACATATATACCTTCACATACATGTTTAAAAAGAAAACATTCATTGAAACTATACAAGTGCAGACTAGTGAAATTTGTCCAAATCTCACCAATTCAAATCAAGTTTCTTCGAATATGTTGAGCTCGTGGAGCCGAGGTGTGACATTTGTCTTTTACAATCAAGCAATTGGATACGAAGAATCCATAGCATTCCCACAAATCGCTTCTTTAGCACTAATATCCTTCTCTATAGATGTCAAACGGGCCGTGCCGGGCAAATCCGTGCCGCCCGGCACTGTTCCGTGCCGGGCCGGCAGTGCCCTTTAACGAGACGGGCCGTGCCAGGCACGGCCCGTCTCCTTATTTGGCTGGCCCGGCACGGCCCAAATCAATTTTTCTTTTTTTTTTTGTTTTTTTTTGTTTTTGTTTTTGTTTAATTATATAAATATAATAATATTATAAAAATATAGATTGTTATAATATAGTAAAATAAAAATTTATTGACTACAAATTGAAAAACTACAAATTACATTGAACAAAAGTAAATAATAAATTGCAAAAGAGTTTAAAAAATATGCTAGTTTTCTTCATTTTCATCCGAAGAAACATCATGTCCTCCCAAACCTTGTAAGCGGCTATCAGCATCCAACCAATCCTTTAAAAGAATACACATCTCCACAGTGTTTGGTTTCATTCTTCTTTTTTCATCAATGACTCTTCCACCTGCACTAAAACAAGACTCCGATGGAACTGTGGATATCGGAGGAGTTAGTAGATCACGTGCCATTATGGAAAGTACTGACCAAAGTCTAGCATTGTCTTTCCACCATGCCAAAACATCAAAAGTTTCTAATTCTTGTTCACTGAAATTTATGACTTGGTTTAGATATAACTGAAGCTCAGTAAATGAAGATGTATTAGAACTAGAATTAGAAGAAGCGGAAGTAGTGTCTTGTCTTCTTCTTAACATTGTCCACACAGAACCCTTACCACTACTAGCACCACTACTACCACTTTCTCTTACTGGAGTTGCTCTAGAATTATGTAACGAATCATATAAAGAAAACAAAGCAAACAAACATTTATTAATGCGCTCTTTCTCTTGATTAATATTAATATTTTCATAAGCAATGTTGGTGTAATAAGATTCTATTATAATTTCTACACTATATAATTTTAATCTAGGATCCAGAATTGATGCCAAGCAATTCAACATAGGAATAATTTTCAAGTATTTTTTAAATTTATACTCTATTGGTTCGACAATACCTGTCAAAAATGGATCAGATCTATGTAATGCAAAACATTCAATAATTTCATAAATTTTATTCAAAATATTGAAGAAGTTGGATAATAACAGCCCGAAAATAAATTGGTAGCATCATAAAACGGTTCTAAAAAATTACAAATATTAGAAGCAATTTCCCAATCAGTTTCTTCAATATGAAAATGTTCGGCCATCCTTTCATTAAAAAATAAAGTGATCACATTTCTATAAGGTAAACATGCTTGCAACATTAAATATGTAGAATTCCACCTATTAGGAACATCATAAGGAAAATCTTTATAATTCATACCATGAGAAATACATAAACTTTTGAAGTCTTGTTTTCTAGCAACTGAACCATTAAGAAATTTAAGAGTAGTCTTTATATTTTCTAAATGAAGCTCAAGTGTTTTCAATCCATCTTGCACACACAAATTTAAAATATGACATGCACAACGAATATGAAAAAGATCAACATTTAAATTTGGTTTCAAATAAGTTTTTAATATAGTAATTGAAGCAGTATTATTAGTTGCATTATCAAATGAAATAGAGAAGATTTTATTACTAATATTATATTCATTAGTAACTTGCATAATGGCATTGGAAATAACTCCACCCGTATGAGGCCAATCAATTTTTGTGAAACCTAAATTTTTTATGTAACACCCAGTTATCGTCAATCCAATGTCCTGTAACACAGAGATATGATGCATTGCCAAGATAAGTTGTCCAAATATCACTTGTTAGTCCTACTTTCGATGAAAGATTACCTAAATACGTAATTAAATTTGCTTTATATTCATTAAAAATTGTGAATGCATCCGATTTAATAGTATTCCTTGAAAATCGTTTATGTTGAGGTTGCAAACCTAAATGATAGTGAATTTGGCATCCGCCCCCATTGAAAAAGGTTTCTCCGCCCATACGATGTATTTAGCTAGCTCTCTCCTATCTCTTTCAACATTATAAGTTAAATACCTAAACTTGAACTACTACTACCAGTACCGAATTGTGAAGAGTAGTTTGGTTACCATCAGTTGGTTCTTTTTCATGTTTAGCCATGTGTCTTAGTAAATGACCTGTACCACCAGAAGAAGCATATGCATAATATTTTTTACATTTTTTACAAACTGCCCTTGATCCCTTTCCCTCAACATTTTCTACATCGAATAGTTGCATACATTGCTAGTTCTTTTTTTTGAAGTTCTTCTACTTGATGATTGAATATTTGGTGTGCTTTCTTCATTTTCTTGGAATTGATCGATTTCATCATCATAATTCACATTATAAGATGAATCGGCCATTATGTATACAGACTACAATGCAACAAATATAAAAGTTACCAAATATTTGCTAGGAGGAGTGTTGGCTTTGTTGCTTGTGCTTATCTTGGCAAACGTAAGACGAATTTCTTTCTTCTTGTGAACAAATTGAGAGTATAGCGTCTCAAGTATATAGAACTTACAGATTAAGAGGATAAAATGTTTCCTCAACACACATATATATAACAACCAAAATTTTTTATTTTTATTTTTAAAAAAGCCGTTGAACGGCTATTTTTTTGACCGTTGGACATTGGCGATCGATCGCCATTTTTGTGGCGATCGATCGCCACCACCGTATATTGCTTACTGCCTCTAGGCGATCGATCGCCATTTTTGTGGCGATCGATCGCCTGGTTTTAAAAAAAAAAAAAAAAATTCGAAACAGTGTCGTGCCGTGCCGTGCCAGCCCACGGGCTGGCATGGCTTGGCCCGGCACGGCCCATACTACGGGCCGTGCTTGGCACGGCACGACACTGTAGCAAAACGTGCCGTGCCGCTCCGTGTCGTGCCGTGCCCGTGCCGTGCCTCGTACCGTCCGCTCCGTTTGACATCTCTATCCTTCTCCGTCATAATGTACCCTTCCATACCCCCAACTACTCCACCAAGAATACTTAACAAGCCAATATTTAGTACCATCACTCGTCTTACCATATCCAACGGCTGTCACACCATGGTCAAGATCTGTTCCACACCCAGTAAACACCCCACTAGAATAAAACTGGATATCCATCCCACTAGCATCAATGGATACCGAGACTGGCTGGTTACGAAGAATCCAAGAGCAATCCCACAAATCGCTTCTTTAGCACTAATATCCTTCTCCATCATAATGTACCCTTCCATACCCCAACTACTCCCCCAAGAATACTTAACAGCCACAGATGGAACCTGCAACAAGAACAAAGAATCCTCATTTCGCTGTTTATGGGCACTTTTTCATACACCGAAATCTTGGCTGCGTGTGAGGAATCTTTGTTCTTGTTGCAGGTTCCATCTGTGGCTGATGAGTAGGGGTACGTGGATTCGGAAGCAATGCCTTTGTTTTTGACAATGACTTCGGAGGCATCTTCCATGTATGATGTATCCACCCTGGCAGCCTTGGTCATTGCTTGTTTTGTCGAAGTCTACTATCTCTTGCTTTGAGAGGGATCAGTCTGCTTGTTGATATCTTGTCGATGCCTTCTGGCCGAAAATACCCAGCAACTTCCTGTACTTTATGACCAAAATTTACATAGTACAATGAAGTCAGTTCGAGAAAACAATGTACTCGATCTCAAAAGGCTAGAGAATTTCGTGCTGGAACTTGATTGGAGTAATTTTGGGAAATTTTGAGCTTGAGCTTGAGCTTGATTATTTCTTGTCAAAATGTCCAATATTTTTAAAATAAATTTATTGTTAAAACATGTAATTTGTGAGAGCACAAAAATGATTTCAAGAATAAAACTTGGGATTTAAAAATTAAATGAATGATCTTAAACGACTCACCACATTGGCCTTGATCCTTGACTGGTGTGACAGCCCCTTGCTTTCTCCAATCCACACTAGGTGGCACAACACTAACGTTTTCATATCTAAACGGGGTTTGTTTTAGACAATTTCTCTTTTAACGATTGTTGCACCTTAAGTCCATTTCTAACAACCTTAAACACCTCATTAGTTTGATCAGCAAATGAATTGATTCCAAGCTTGTAAGGTCAAGTTCGAGCTTCGTTAAACTTTTCAATGAACTCGACATTATCCTTAAAAATCTTATTAACACAATGGCTTTCGTTGGTTCCGTAAACTCGTCCTGAGTTATCCATTGTTCGTGTCATTCTAACATGGACAATGTTGGTACAGTATGAGACATGGTTTGGTTAACCAGCATTATGAAGATAATTAATGACAAGGTAAGGAATATGGTGGGTTTCATGTCAAGTAAGATAGCCATTTTTGGGGTTAAAATATCAAATAAATACCAGGTGACTTTCATTAAAAGCTTTGGAATCTGATGAAAGTTACATGAATAATGTAATTAAATTATTTTAGCTTGCCGAGGAGATTAAGGTGATAACCAAGTAATACTGAGAAACCATTAACGTTGGTTCACTAACATCGCATAAAAAGTATATTATAGACTATTATTTGGACTAGGTTGTACCCACAGGAAACAAGACAAAAGTTTTTCTTAACCATTTTTTTTTTCAAAAAAATAAATACAAATTGTAATAAGAGGGTAAAATGCTTATTTTCAAACCAAAGGGGTAAGATGTTATCACATGGATAAACTGTTTATTTTCAAACTACAGGAGTATAAATTGTCTCTTAATGATACCAACAGGTGTAAATTGTCACTAACACGCCTACTTTGTTGTAAAACCAAAATCACTACAGAAGATAACAATAAAGAATGCTAAGATGATATTGTCCATCATTTTTATGGCTACCCTATTAAAGCTCAATATATTTTTAATTTATGATCACTGTGGTGTTGTAAAAAATATTTATGGGTATGTATCTTGGCACAAAAACACGCAGGGAACGAAAATGACTTAGTCGAGGCAAGAATTAGACTCTTCGTTCTTAAGAAAATATTGTGTCGCCTTGGTGCTAACGATTTCTATGTCAATTTGTCTCCAAGATATAACGACACACGATTTATAAAGAAGCACTTCAATGCACAAACATTTAAACCACAAAGGTCTAAAAACACTCAATAAGAAAAATGATAAAGATGCACAAAATGCTCAAGTTTGATCTCAAAACATTGCACTGATTTTCCAAAATATGTGTTAAAAACAAGTTAAAAAATATTATATTTATAGTATATCAAGATATATGTCCAAAAAGACACAATTCGGAGGCATCATATCGTGAGAAAATGCACCAAACGTGAATGGACACACCATTCTGCCAAGCGGCAATCGATCGCGCCCTTTGTTTCCAACAAACGAAAACTCAGTGTCTCGCGCGATCGCGACGTCACTTAAAAAATTCTCTCTTTCTTCTTTAATTTATTTCAAAATTTCCAACAATCCTCCACATAAATTAAATTAATGCATGTATGCAAATGAGCGCATTTAACGAACTATTATGACATCTGGAGAGATTGCTTGCGGATTTGAATCTTCCATAGTAATATTCAATCGAATTTACTTGACATAATAATGAACTTATCTCCTTGAACAATTTAGTCGTTAGTGTAAACCAAGACAATTGTACCAACACCATAACAACTCTGACATTCATATTTGTTTTTACGGTTGTGTCCATTTCGGCCATGGACCACGCTTGGTTTCAAAAGTGTTTTCCATCTTTGAAGCGACCTCACTTTGCACTCAAGTAGGTGATCTCATAGAAGAGTATATTTGATTAATGTTAATTAAATATAATTTGAGAATTTATTAATAATTAATTTGTGATTAATTAATTAGAAGTGAAATTGACAATACGAATGTCAATTGACAGTTAAATCAGAACATAAAAATATTTTGAAATGGTAAAATAAGTTCCGATAATATTTTTAAAAATAAATTATTAAAATGAAGAATTTAATTTTGTGTTATAGTAGTGGGTAAAAATCCCAATTGGTAACTGTAATTTTAATTTATCAGTGCATCAGTGACATCCGATGTATATAACTGGACTATGATACAACTATTAGTGTTTTATATGTTCATTTCCGTGGCACACACTAAAAGGTGCAAATATACACTAAAACTCGAACGTTGGTTTCTGCTCCTCCCTCGCTCATCCCGACACTTCACCATAAACGTCGCACGCTCGCCGCCGTCCGGCCGCCTCCAGGTGATTCCGACCTACCAACGTGTTCCCCACTCTCAGGCACAACTTGCCACACCAAGAATTCACGGTGAGAGTTTCTGAATCTGTTGTATTTTGCCAGAAACTTTCAAATTTGCGATTTTAGGGTTCTTGCGATTTTCTTTCGATTTCTTCGTTCTGAACTTAAATTGTTTAGATTTTTCTTGTCCAACACCTTCCCTCACCTAGACCAACTTTTCCCCTCTGGTCTCTGCCTTCCCGCCGCCGTGAGTCGTCGGAATCGTGCATGCAAGATTACAGCTATTGTTCACGAAAAACAGGGTATTGTGAGTTCGACTTTTCCAATCTTTTAATTCAAAATTTTGGTCTTCAAATTGGGTGTTGATGTTAGTTCTTACTTTGCATGTGGAGTTTGGTTTGATTTAGCCTTTGCATGTTCGATTTTGGCCGAATGACTTCATCTTTTGGGGAATAAAATGCTTAATTCAGTTCTTGGTTGATTTTACCTCATTTAAACCATGTTTTAGCTAGATAAATCTTGTGTTGGATATTTTACAGATTTCTTTCAAGTTGTCTTTGTTGAGCTTTAAACGCATGGTTGTGTTTAATGCTTAATTTATCTCCGGATTATTTATGAGTTTTGATGATCAACAAAACTTGTGTTTGTTATATTAGTGTGTCTACTTAGTGTACATGTTTAATGGTTAAAAAGTGGATTGATTGGAGAAAATCAATTGTGCCAAATCTGGGCTGGATCGTCCTAGGCGATGGCAGCCAGGAGGGGCATCGCCACGCACATCGACAGAGGCGACGCCGAGGCTCACGCGCAGGGGGAGTTTGCCCGAGGCGATGGCTTGATCGCCTGAGGCGATGTCCTGAACGCCTGAGGCGATGAGTGCTTCGCCTGAGGCGATGAAGATTTTGGATAGACCGAGGCTACGGCATTTATTTTTGGTGGTGATCGCCTGAGGCGATCCATACATCGCCTGAGGCGATGCGTGCATTATGGTGACCGTTGGGGCGCGGCGATGGTGATCGCCCGAGGCGATGTCCGAGGCGATCGAGGAGTGATTCAAGCCTTGAGTGTAGCAACGGCTAGTAGGAGCCTTGGGGGCTTCCTACACTATAAATATGGATGTTTTGGAGCATTTTGAAGACAAGAAACAAGACTATAAACTACAAGAAAACCTTGATCAATTCAAATTACTTTAGCATTGCAAACTTCATACATTTGTGTTGTATTGGAGTTTGTAATTCATTCTTGTTGTGTGAGTTTTGATTCTTCGTGTTGGTACACCGTGAAGGTGTTTGTTGAGATATTGTAAGGTCCTCCAACACTGATGCAAGTCGTAAATTGTAAAAGTCATCAACAAGTAAAGTTGGTGCAAGTGTTGTGGCTATCCTTGGAGTCCTTAAGGCCAAGAAGACTCGTGAAGAGTGGTTGTAACTCGGGAAGAGTTTTGTGTGGCTATCTTGGAGCCCTTAAGGTCAAGAAGACTCGTGAAGAGTGTGGTGCTCGTGAAGAGCCGTTGTTACTCGGGAAGAGTTGTATTGTGGCTAACTTGGAGCCCTTAAGGCCAAGACCATTTTTGTTCTAGTTGAACCTCGGTTGGAAGTTATCTAGCTGGGAAGAGGAGACGCAGGCGATTAATCGACGAACTTCTATAACAAATATTGGTGTCATTTACCGCTTTATTTAAATTACGCATTTATTTACTTCTTCATTTTATTTATTTATCGATTGACTTGAAGTCTTCCGCAGCGCAAACTCATTATTTTTGCAAACTCATTTTAAAACGTTAAAGTAGCCAAGGAACCTCATTCACCCCGCTCTTTGGTTACAACAAGTGGCATCAGAGCCATTTGATTTTTGTTTTAAATCAAATTCTTTTTATGGCTAATCTAGCAAATGAGTTTGCTCAAGGTCAATCGACAAATCGACCTCCGCTCTTCACGGGTGATAATTATGGTTATTGGAAGAATAGAATTTCTCTATACATCCAATCCGTAGATTATGACCTATGGAAGATTATTGTGAAAGGTCCACACATTCCTTTAAAGGAAGTTGGGGGAATAAGTATTCCCAAAGAAATGGACGATTTCACAAGAGCGGATATGATTTTAATTCCGTAAAATTCTAAAGCTATTAATATTTTACATTGTGCTTTAGATATGAAGGAGGACAACCGGATCTCGATGTGCTCTACCGCAAAGGAAATATGGGACAAATTGCAAATTTGTCATGAGGGCACAAATCAAGTGAAGGAGACAAAGATAGACCTACTACAACTCAAATATGAGACATTTGAGATGGAGTCCGGAGAAGAGGTTGACTTGATGTTTAGGAGGCTAACCCAAATCATAAATGAGCTTGCCCAACTTGGAGAGAAGTATCCTCCAAATCAAATATGGAGAAGAGCTATAAGAGCATTGCCAAAGGAATGGGATGCAAAGAGGACGGCTTTCATCGAATCCAACAAAGGAGAAAATGCATCATATGACCTTGATGAACTTCATGGCACATTGGTGACCCATGAGCTTGAAGTGTCAACAAGGAAGGGAATAAAGGATGATGATAGATCCATAAGGAAGAGGATAGCTTTGGTCGGGAGGAAAGATCAATCCGATGATGAAGATGATGATGATGACGATGATGATGAGATGATCTTGTTTACTAAAAAGTTCAAGAAGTTCTTCAACAAACACAACAAGCCAAAGACCTCCGGTGCTACCAAACATGATTCCAAACACGAGGTAACATGCTATAATTGTCAAGATAAAGGTCATTCTGCTAATAAATGTCCTAGGAAGAAGAATGAGGACAAAGGGAAGAAGAAGGCTCTTATAGCCACATGGAGTGATAGTGACTCCGATGAAGAAGAATCAACAAATCTTTGTCTAATGGCTCTTGGAGATAAAGATGAAGAGGATGATGATGAGGTACCATCTTATGATGAATTATTAGATGCTTATAATGAACTCATTGATTGTCTTGGTAGAACCAAGAATAACAATAAATTGCTTAAGCTAGACTTGGCTAAGAAGGAAGAAGAAAATATTACTTTGAAAAATCAAGTGCTTGATTTAAAGACATCTTTTGCCAAGTTTAGTGATCGTAGTTTAAAGATGAATCAATTGCTTGGCTTACAACGTTGTAGATTCGATAAAGCCGGACTAGACTTCTCAAGCAAAACTAAAACTTTTTCAAGCTTGTTGGCTAAAGCCAAGCATAATTCTCCTACTTGCACTTATTGTTGCAAAGATGGTCATACTAAGAATAAATGTAGGTTTGCCAAAATCCAATGCCAACCTAACAAAATGTGGAAATTGATTCCAAAGGCATTGATGGAAGCTAACCCTCAAGGACCCAAAAATCAAATGGGTACCAAATATCCTCCAATTGTTAATTTGTTTTGTAGGGACAACAAAGGGATGGAGGATGAAGGGACTAGCACCTCGAGGGAGGAAACAATCTTATGCACCTCAATAGAAGAAGCGCGAGGTATAGGACCAATGACAAGAACGTACTCTTGTCATCAAAGGTAAATTTAGTTTGTGCATTTAAAAAGAGCAATTCAAAATTTAATTGGCAAAAGTAACTGTGACCAATAAATAATGAAGCTCAATATTCATTGATAGTAAAATGCATTTCCCCTTAGCATGTGCACATATAAATTGTTTTGTTGCATGATTTATGCTTATCTCTTTATAGTAAGTATCTTGACATGCTTTGAGTTCAAATTTGAATAATGCTATGTGAAAAAGTGAAATTATGTGATTAAGCATGCTATAAGGGTTTGAATGCTCAATCTTTGATATAATGCTATCATGACCTTTATAATTTTATCAAATGATGCTTTGAGAATTTTAATGTCTAGTGGGCATTAGTGCATGAACTCTTGGTAGAACATATGCACATTTTGCACATGTAGAATTCATTATGATTGCCTTAAACGCATGTTTTTATTCCTCTAAATGATTTAATCTTATGCTTGTTATGACTATTACATACTTTATGAGTAACATGTGTAAAATATGGCTATGTGTCAACATATACTTGTGATATGATTATTTGATTTTTGTGTTTTTTTATTATCACAAAAAGGGGGAGAATTTTGTGATAAACTTGAAACTTAATACATGCATAGTTTAAGGGGGAGGATTTTTGTAAGCATGATTTGAGGGGGAGAGTTGTTTGCTTTATACTTTACTTGGTAATCTTGTATGTGCTATGCAATTGTTAAGGGGGAGTCATGTTTACTCACATTTTATACATATTACATATTCAAGTTTATCAAGTTTTGTGATCATCAAAAAGGGGGAGATTGTTGAGCCTTAAACGCATGGTTGTGTTTAATGCTTAATTTATCTTCGGATTATTTATGAGTTTTGATGATCAACAAAACTTGTGTTTGTTATACTAATGTGTCTGCTTAGTGTACAGGTTTAATGGTTAAAAAGTGGATTGATTGGAGAAAATCAATTGTGCCAAATCTAGGCTGGATCGCCCCAGGCGATGGTGACCATCGCCCCAGGCGATGGCAGCCAGGAGGGGCATCGCCACGCACATCGACAGAGGCGACGCCGAGGCTGACGCGCAGGTGGAATTCGCCCGAGACGGTGGCTTGATCGCCTGAGGCGATGTCCTGAACGCCTGAGGCGATGAGTGCTTCACCTGAAGCGATGAAGATTTTGGATCAACCGAGGCTACGACATTTATTTTTGGTGGTGATCGCCTGAGGCGATGCGTGCATCGCCTGAGGCGATGCGTGCATCGCCTGAGGCGATGCGTGCATCGCCTGAGGCGATGCGTGCATTATGGTGACCGTTGGGGTGCGGAGATGGTGATCGCCCGAGGCGATGTCCGAGGCGATCGAGGAGTGATTCAAGCCTTGAGTGTAGCAACGGCTAGTAGGAGCCTTGGGGGCTTCCTACACTATAAATATGGATGTTTTGGAGCATTTTGAAGACAAGAAACAAGACTATAAACTACAAGAAAGCCTTGATCAATTCAAATTACTTTAGCATTGCAAACTTCATATATTTGTGTTGTATTGGAGTTTGTAATTCATTTCTTGTTGTGTGAGTTTTGTTGAGTTATTTTAAGGTCCTCCAACACCGACGCAAGTTGGAAATTGTAAAAGTCATCAACAAGTAAAGTTGGGGCAAGTGTTGTGGCTATCCTTGAAGCCCTTAACGCCAAGAAGACTCGTGAAGAGTGTTGGTAACTCGGGAAGAGTTTTGTGTGGCTATCCTTGGAGCCCTTAAGGCCAAGAAGACTCGTGAAGAGTGTGGTGCTCGTGAAGAGCCGTTGTTACTCGGGAAGAGTTGTATTGTGGCTAACTTGGAGCCCTTAAGGCCAATACCATTTTCGTTCTAGTGAAACCTCGGTTGAAAGTTATCTAGCCGGGAAGAGGAGACGTAGGTGATTCATCGCCGAACTTCTATAACAAATATTGGTGTCATTTACCGCTTTATTTAAATTACGCATTTATTTTCTTCTTCATTTTATTTATTTATCGATTGACTTGAAGTCTTTCGCAGCGTAAACTTATTATTTTTGCAAACTCATTTTAAAACGCTAAAGTAGCCAAGGAAATCATTCACCCCCGTCTTCGGTTCCAACAGTCTTGTTGTTGGTTGGATCGATTTCTTGTAGCATGTTGAGGAATATATTTCGGTCGTTTGGGTTTTCTAGGTGAAGGTTCTAAATTATAAATATTCAAGTATTAACTAGTTTTAATCATGTTTAAACTGATGAATATGGTTTGAGAGAATTTTATGTAAATTCAATGTCATTTTTTTATTTGGGCCGATTAGAGATGTCAAAAGGAGCGGACGACACGAGGCACGGCACGGGCACGGCATGACGCGGAGCGGCACGACACGACACGTTTTGCTACAGTGTCGTGCCGTGCCAAGCACGGCCCGGAATATGGGTCGTGCCTGGCCAAGCCATGCCAGCCCGTGGGCTGGCACGGCACGGCACGGCACGGCACGACACTGTTTGTAATTAATTTTTTTTTAAACCAGGCGATCGATCGCCTAGAGGCAGTAAGCTTATACAAGGGGTTGGCGATCGATCACCACATAAATGGCGATCGATCGCCTAGAGGCAGTAAGCTAATACAGGGGGTGGCGATCGATCGCCACAAAAATGGCGATCGATCGCCAATGTCCAACGGTCAGAAAAATAGCCGTTCAACGGCTTTTTTAAAATAAAAATAAAATATTTTGGTTGTTTTAAATATGTGTGTGTTGAGGAAACATTTTATCCTCTTAATCTGTAAGCTCTATATACTTGAGACGCTATACTCTCAATTTGTTCACAAGAAGAAAGAAATTCGTCTTACGTTTGCCAAGACAAGCACAAGCAACAAAGCCAACACTCCTCCTAGCAAATATTTGGTAACTTTTATATTTGTTGCATTAGATAATTCATAATTGTAGTCTATATACATAATGGCCGATTCATCTTATAATGTGAATTATGATGATGAAATCGATCAATTCCAAGAAAATGAAGAAAGCACACCAAATATTCAATCATCAAGTAGAAGAACTTCAAAAAAAAGAACTAGCAAAGTATGGCAACTATTCGATGTAGAAAATGTTGAGGGAAAGGAATCAAGGGCAGTTTGTAAAAAATGTAAAAAAGATTATGCATATGCTTATTCTGGTGGTACAGGTCATTTACTAAGACACATGGCTAAACATGAAAAAGAACCAACTGATGGTAACCAAACTACTCTTTCACAATTCGGTACTGGTAGTAGTAGTTCAAGTTTAGATATTTTGACTTATAATGTTGAAAGAGATAGGAGAGAACTAGCTAAATACATCGTATGGGCGGAGAAACCTTTTTCAATGGGGGCGAATGCCAAATTCACTAATTATATTCATTTAGGTTTGCAACCTCAACATAAACGATTTTCAAGGAATACTATTAAATCGGATGCATTCACAATTTTTAATGAATATAAAGCCAATTTAATTACGTATTTAGGTAATCTTTCATCGAAAGTAGGACTAACAAGTGATATTTGGACAACTTATCTTGGCAATGCATCATATCCTAGATTAAAATTATATAGTGTAGAAATTATAATAGAATCTTATTACACCAACATGGCTTATGAAAATATTAATATTAATCAAGAGAAAGAGCGCATTAATAAATATTTGTTTGCTTTGTTTTCTTTATATGATTCGTTACATAATTCTAGAGCAACTCCAGTAAGAGAAAGTGGTAGTAGTGGTGCTAGTAGTAGTAAGGGTTCTGTGTGGACAATGTAAGAAGAAGACAAGACACAAATTCCGCTTCTTCTAGTTCTAGTTCTAATACATCTTCATTTACTGAGCTTCAGTTATATCTAAACCAAGTCATAAATTTCAGTGAACAAGAATTATAAACTTTTGATGTTTTGGCATGGTGGAAAGACAATGCTAGACTTTGGCCAGTACTTTCCATAATGGCACGTGATCTATTAACTCCTCCGATATCCACAGTTCCATCGCAGTCTTGTTTTAGTGCAGGTGGAAGAGTCATTGATGAAAAAATAAGTAGAATGAAACCAAACACTGTGGAGATGTGTATTCTTTTAAAGGATTGGTTGGATGCTGATAGCCGCTTACCAGGTTTGGGAGGACATGATGTTTCTTCGGATGAAAATGAAGAAAACTAGCATATTTTTTAAACTCTTTTGCAATTTATTATTTACTTTTGTTCAATGTAATTTGTAGTTTTTCAATTTGTAGTCAATAAATTTTTATTTTACAACTATATTGTAACAATCTATATTTTTATAATATTATTATATTTATATAATTAAAATTAAACAAAAAAAAATAAAAAAAACGAAAAAAAAAAAGAAAAATAGATTTGGGTCGTGCGGGGCCAGCCAAATAAGGAGACGGGCCGTGCCTGGCACGGCCCGTCTCGTTAGAGGGCCGTGCCGGGCGGCACGGAACAGTGCCGGGTGGCACGGATTTGCGGGCCGTGCCGGCCCAGCACGACCCGTTTGACATCTATAGGGCCGATAGTTTGGCGCAACAATGTTGGGGATTTTTGTTATTGGAAGTCTTGACCAATGCTAAGAGAGTTTTGGTTTCCTGTCATCGAATTGGGAGTGTACTGCTGTTGTACATAGCATAGTAATTCATATCCATGAGTTATACTCCAACCACTGTTTTAATATGTTGCCTTGATCGCATGGCTTGTTCCTTAGTCGATAGTAATTGTAGTAGAAATGATATTATTGAAGAATATAGCTAAGGAATTAAAATATATTAGATAGAGTAGTATCTTTTGTACTAATAATTGAAATTTCAAAGTTAAGAATCGATGTTGAACTAAATAAATATTAGTTAATTAAATGAATATTCGGTTTGTTCGGATTGACGTTCTATGTTGAAATCTCATCTATGACGTAAACAACAATATTTGAATCAAAAGGCGTAAGGTATGTTGCGATCGGTAACATACGACAGGTATCTGTATTATTTGATACATGATTTGCTGAACTTACGTGACTTACATGAAATTACTTTGCTATGTGATTTTACTTGAATTATGAGCATTCATAGTTGATATATCGATGTATGAAAATAAATGTTTTGTTAACACACATCTTTTTCAATAAATGTACATTGATATATGACTTTAACGTTGGACATATTAAGTTGCATCATATGAGATTATGATGCATTGACACGCATGGACATTGAGCACGTCATGTTGATCCTACCGATTCTTTCGTTGATACCCTTATCTTTTTCGATGGTATATGTGATGCGTGTCTGGGGATGATGGGCACACCGATGGCTCAGTGGAGAGAGTGAGCTGAGAGATGCCGTAGCGACGAGTGTGCCAACGTCGCCCAGACACGAGGGATGATGGACCACCGATGGCTTGACTGAGAGAGATGTAGTAGCGACGAGCGAGTCGACGCCCCGCTCGAGCATGATATTGATTGATGATACCTTTCTTTGGACTCAGAAATTCTAGCATCTTGAGATATTTGATAGCTATTACTTGGATTCCGGACTTTTGCTATCCCGAGATGATTTGTACCTTTCATGCATTGCATTGCATGATATCATATATCACATTTTATAGATACATGTTGTAATTACTTGATAGTTTCATATTGGGCTTTGGCTCACCCTCTAGGGGGCTGTTGTTATCTTTGTGTGTGGGCAATGACAGGTATTACAGGTGACCAGGATCCCAAAGTGGGAATGCTCACTGGAAGTCTTACTTGGGGTTGTTTTATTTTGTCTATCCCAATCGTAGGATAGTTAAGTATACCAGGGTGTGTCCTGGATAGTATAATTATGTAAATTGAGTTTATTTCAGTTCAGTCTTGCGTAATTGTGAATATTCGGTGTTTTACTTACTGCTGATGGTACTATGAAAATATTTTGAGTATGAAATGTGTGCTGGGGACTTATTGTGCATGCTATGGTATTATGTATTTACTTGCTGCACTGGAATATTTGTCATGCCTCGATATGACATATACATGTGTAATATGATTATGGTGTAATGATGATTAATTACAGTACGATGTGGACTCGGGTTCGGGCTGAACCGAGTGATGATTGATTGAATAACAGAATGAATTACTTATGAGAATTCAAAATAACATTGTAGTGTTATATGGACAAGAGACTTGCCATGTACATTTGCCATGAATTTGAAGGGAGTTACATTTGAATTTGAGTTGAATTTGAAGGTTTAATTATATATCTAAAATCAGATTTTGAACACATACTTACATCATAAACACCTACAAATCTCTACATGTTCTTTGGACTCTTTTGAGGGTTTGGTTTAGAGTTACACTTGCAAAGATCTTTGTATACACTAAGAGGAAGTGGTTTACTTGGTAAGGAGAATACCTTTCATTCCTTTATCATGGTATTTAGAAGTTCTTTGGTTATGCTTGAATTTTGAAGCATGAAAGCATGTGATAGTTATTTGTTGCTTAAAGTGTATATGAAGCTAAGACACAAGCTGTAAAAGTATGTAAACATGTTTGTTTGATGTTAGAGATTTTATGAAATAAGTTGTAATGGTGGGAAGTGAGGTGTAGGAGAAACACCAAGAAAAGAAGTAAAAAATCGCCATGGTTTTTCAGAAAACAGAGGAGGCGATCGAGCGCTACGTTTGAGGCAATTGATCGCATGTGGCTAAACATGAGAGTGGCGGTGCATTGCGTGAACGATCGCTTCAAGTAGGCAATCGATCGCCTCAAGGCAGAATGTTTTACAAAGGGGTAAGCGACCGATCGCGTGAAAATAGGACATCGATCGCCTATGACCAAATCTTTAAGCGATCGATCACGTTAAATCATGAGATCGATCGCCAGGGTCCAGAATTGGGAAAGTGTCATATTTTGTGGAATTTGATTTTAATGACTATGATAACATGATATATTGTTGGTATTGTTGTAGCATCATCACAGGGGACGGGACAACGAGGCAGTTAGACAGTGACGCCTAATTTATATCGTTTGTGTCGCAGAACAGGTACGTTTTGACGTACGAGTATATGATAGTGTTGTGATGATGATGTGAGCATGTTATCATAAGTGATATCATATGCATGTGCATTCATGATATTACATTGTTGAGATGAATGCCACGATAGATGTGTAGTATATACTTGGCTGAGATCGGTGCCACGATAGATATGCCAGTGTCGGGCATATGCTTTGGCTGTGATTGTTGCCACGATAGATATGCTACATATGCTTTGGCATGAGAGATATACGCCGGTTGGGTATATGCTCTGGCTGTTATAACATGTTAGGACGGTACTATGATATGTGCTGCTAATATGAAGATGTGAGAGGGTTCCACTGACATATTGAGCTGAGATAGACATATCATATTGGTCTGGTTATAACAGGTTGAGGAGTGAGACATGTCATGACATATTTGCATTTGATGATGCATGATACATGACAATCACATTTGATGTTATAGTGCTTTATCGTTTATGTTTTTTTTGATATTGCACTGGGATGGTTGTTTATCTGTACTCATGTTGTGTGATTGTTTCTGTAGGGACTCATAGACGTGGGAGGACGAGATTGTGAGTCTATTCCGCTGCGAGCTGAACCACTGCTTAGGAGTTTTTGGTCTAGGTTGTATATATGATGTGTATTATGACACGTTTTTGTCAACTTGTAACAACCTACATAACTAAACTCTTAATCAGTGTATGTTTTTACTTAATTCTTACTCACATATGTAAAATCAATTAATACATAATGAATTAAGTAACGAGGTCCCCACAATATTATTATCGTGTTTTCATTTTTTTGGTATGTCTCTCGTGCGCGGAGATAATGCCGCATTTTTAGAGCCACTTGTTGGCAGGATATCTTCCGCTGTTTACAAATAAATAATCATTGTGTGATAACTAAACACTTGATTAGGAATGAGTCCTCACAGTATCCCGCTATACTCCAACATGTTTATCTACATTACAAATCATTAAAGGCATTTGCCTATCCTTGTACCCCTTTGTGGGCTACACCATTTATAATAGGAATGGGTCGGAGATTAACTCTCCAAGGTTTTTGCACAATCTCGTAGTTTTGTTGTCTCTTTTGAACCTAGATCTTGGGTTCTTCATTCACATAGGTTGGGTATCCACTACAAGATTTTAATTATGGGGTTTTAATCTTATTCCCCTCGATAAACTTTCATATGATATCTCGGTTAACAATTTCATATGCCGATCACATAATCACTCAAGAGTATACCACTAGAGATCATTTTGTTATATGATATTATGTCTACACTTCTCTGCCAAGACTAACCATTTTATTTAATACTTCGCGCACCTTTTATAACATTAGTGCAACACATTTTAGTTGGTGCATGCCCTTTTTTCAATAGGGATTTTCTCTCTTAACAATTTATAAAGCCACTTGGCATAAGAAGCTTTATATGTTTTGCATAGAGAATTTTTCACAACAGTATATCTTCAGTTTTGGTAATCACATTACATCATTTGCATCATTTTATCTTTTTAGGATATTTTCATAATCAAATTTTAAGCGTTGTAAACTTAGAAATCCAATGCCAAGATTTAATTTCTTGTAAACTTGGATTTAAGCGTTATTTCTTACAAAATTCGAGACCAGAGAAAATACCCAACTTTAATTCACAATTCAAATTTTAAGTTCATAGATTCTTACAAAATTACAAGTTCAAGATTCTATTTCTTGTAAACTTGAAATTTAATTGCAAAGCTTAAAATTCGAAACTCGAATTAATCATTGAGATTTTATTCTTCAAATGTCTTGGAAACTTTAATCCAAGTATTGTTCTTGATGTACACACGTAAAAAATGTCTCGTCAACATTTTTCTTTGTTACTTGATAATTTCTAAATTGTTTCCTCTAATGAGCGTATCATCAATACACAAGCATACATATGCTTATGTATGTACACGTTTGTCACACTCGGTAATCTATTTGACAACATGATTTGTCAAACTTTTCTTGTCATTTATTTGGCGTTGGTTATGACTTTACTTTGATCTTTACCCCCCCCCCCCCCCCCCCCCCCCCATATTTCAAATATTATAGGAAATTGTCTTTTCCTTCAATCACAATGTTTTTCGTCCTTGCCTAAATGTGGCACTTAGGATGTGACGGACTCATAGAATTGCAACGCCCACAAATGCAGGATAGTCTCGAATTACACTCGCGTTCAAACTTTCATGTTTCAAGTTCTAAATGTTATTGGCTTAGAAATTCAAATTCAAGATTTTATTTCTTGAAAATTTCGGATTTAAGCGTACTTGCTCATAAAAGTTGAAACTTGTATAATATTTTCAAAATCGGTTCACAATTTGTAATTTAAGAGCACTAACTTAGAAAACTTGAATTCAAGATTTTATATATTGCAAATTCATAGCTTAGAAATTCAAAACCAGAACGAGATATTAAAACGCCTAGTCAAAATTTGTGGCTTCGATTCGTCACTTGTGTTTTAAGCATATAAAGTTCAGAAACTCGAATTCCAGATTTTATTTTTTGAAATCAAGCTTAAGCGTCAAATTCTGAGACAATACAAGTATAACATACTCACAAATTCCCATAGCAAACCTCATTTGCTAAATTTGATTGCAATCTCATTCTTGAAGTGTTTAAACACCTCAATGGCCTTATTTTTGCTTCGAACAAAGAAGCCACAACAATTCCATGTTCAAATATTGATAAAGCAACAAATTACTTTTCCCACATATCTGGTTTACACAATCTTTCCATCACAAACATCATTGTGAATTAACCGTAGAGACATTATGTTTCTTCTATAAATGAATGACGATTTTGTTAACTTAGCCCCAACACAAGCAATAAATTTAACATTACAATTTGCGCTGCGAATCATGGCTTAAATGATCCTAACAATCACGTCACAAACCATAAGATTCAATCCAAGAAGTAATAACATAAATTTTATTGCTTTCAACAAATATCGTCATTACATTTGTTTAGAATCAATCCTTTCTTGGAGTTTACAACTTTCAGAAATACACAATCTAACTAAGTGGTAAGCACTAGATCATCCAAATCATTTGAAAGACGATCTTCTTCGGTCATGTTTATTTGATCCATAGCCTTTCCACGATCATCTTTATTGTGGCAATCATTCGCCATATGATTGGGTATTCCACAATTGTAGCACTTGCCTTTGAACTTCTTCGTCTTTCCAGATTTGGAGGTCATGCCGGCAAACTAGCGCTTTGTTCTGGCGGGTTCCCCTAAGTTCACTCGTGCTTCATGTTGGTGCCTATTTTCCTTTCTTTCAGAAATTCGGTTGTCCTCTTCGATTCTCAAACAAACCACAAGGTTTTCAAGATTTATCTCTTTTCGTTTGTGCTTGAGATAATTCTTCAAGTTCTTTCATGATGGAGGCAACTTTTAATTCATTGCGGCCCTTGGAATGAATTACTTAGAACCATTCCCTCCGCATGAATTTCGTGCATGATTACTTGCAAATCTTGCACTTGCACCATCACCGGCTTTGTGTCAACCATTTTGAAATCTAGGAATCGTCCAACAATGAATTTCTTATTGCCGGCATCCTTGGATCTATATTTTTTTTGCCAAGGATTGCCACAATTCCTCGGCCGTCTTCACCAAGCAATACACATTGTATAGTGTATTGTCTAGTCGTTGAGAATGTAGTTTTTTGCACAGAAAATGGCTTTGATTCTAGGCATCAAGAGCCGTAATTTTTTGTTATCAGTTTCACCATCTTTAGCCGTAGGAGGATCCTCGGTTAGAAATCTTGCTAGACTCAATGTAGTCAAATAGAAACTTTTCTGTTGCCAAAGCTTGAAGTTGTTCCCATCAAACCTTTCGGGTCTTTTTGCCATGGGGAACCGTAATCATTGTTCCATTCGATGAAGCCATTTGTTAATGTATTTTCTTAAGATTGTTGTAAAAAATATTTCTGGATATGTATCTTGGCGCAAAAACATGGATGGATCGAAAATGGTTTAGTCGAGGCAAGAGTTAAACTCTTTATCCTTAAGACAATATTGCTCACCATAGTGCTAACTGTTTCTATGACAATTTGTCTCCCAAGAAACAACGACACACGATTTGTGAAAAAAGCACTTCAATTCATAATTCCTTTAAACCACAAAGGTCTAAAAGCACTCAATAAGAACAATGATAAAGATGCATAAAACGCTCATGTTTGATCTCAAAACTTTGCATTGATTTAAAAAAATCTGTGTTAAAACAAGTGAGGGAATGTTATATTTATAGTATACCAAGAGATATGTCCAAAAAGACACAATTTGGAGGCATCCTATCATGAACAAACACATCCGAACATGAATGGACACACCATTCTACCAAAGAGTGCAGGGTGCATCGATTGCTGCTTGGGGCACGATCGATCGCGCCCTTTTCCAACAACCGAAAACTCACTGTCTCGCGAGATCGATCACACGAGACAGTGAGTGCACGATTTTTTTTGCGTGTGGGTGCGTGTAGGATTTTTTTGGCCTATGGGCGCACGATTTGTTTTGCCTATGAGTGCACGATTTTTTTGGCCTGTGGGTGCACGTGTGACACCCCTACCTTTTTATCACACATGACAAGCATATCTATTTTATACACGTGTAAATACATGAGGCATGTCGCCTAACATTTATCATGTAGAAGCATCACATCACTTATATACACACACTTGACTGTGACTATCGCATTACTATAGTAAAAAAATTAATTCGTTGCAGCGAAAATTGTATTTTATAACATGTAAATTTAAAACTTTTTCCATAATAATATGTACATAGCATATATGCCACAAAAAATTACCGATGTTGTATCCCTTATTACCCATACCAAAAACTTATACACATATATGTACAATGATGAGCAGAGGGAGAATAACTACAGATCAGCCGGCCAACCTTGAATCCATACTTCAAAATACTTCAAAAAGACGTCTAGACATTCCTCTAGAGTCGACTTTTACTTTGGATTATCTGAAACAAAACACTTCACTGAGTATATACGAATAACCGATATTCAACATCACATGAGTATACAACTCATCATACCTGTAGTAGAACATGTAAAACAAGTAATTCACATGTACACAAGTATGTATGATTATTTGTCCATTATGGACCAACTAGAATCAGGAACAATTTGTGATCACGAGATGGCCATGGCACTCTGTAGATCCCCTTTTGAGTTCTCACTTAACTCGGGATCGATATTCTTTGATTTTGTAATCTGACCGTACTAAGAATGCAATAACACATGGTTCAAGATCCTTAGCTGCCATAACATAGTTTTTTAATCTCTTATGTATGCACATGAATTCACAATTCATAATCACAGATCAATATAATGAAAACATCACATCACGTAAATTCATCATATAAACACCATATACGACTGATAAGTGTCATTTTTACACTTATATTTCGGCGTTTTCTAGTAGTATTTTACAGTGTTTCTTGAATGATATTACATTTATTGGTATTAATTTGCATGTTTCAGGATTTTAGGTGAAAGTACGTGGAAATGAAGAAAATGAGTCAAATGACGTTGAAAATGACTCAACCAGGCCAATACTTCAAAGGAAGGAAAGAAAGACGGTGCAAGGAAACTTTAAATATCAAATACCATAATTCATGAGATTCATCGAGCAGCACATGTCATAAGGAATATGGAGCCGATTTTTAGTGTATTTGAGATCTCACGAAGCAATTGATACAAGGAAAAATATTAATATCAGCAAGATATTAGTGGGCCGAAACATCAGAAGAGATTTGGGAAATAAAATTCAAGCAGCATATGCAATAGACAACCAATAGATTGATGACAAATTTATCACAAGGAAAGGAAATAAAAAAAAGACTAGGGTGATACGTCAAAGGAAGGAAATAAGATATTATTATATTGACAAGAGTCAAATATTAGGGGAAGAACTTGATATATAAGGGATTGGGGGAGGAGATTCAGGAAGGAGGATATTGATTAGCATATTACGCCAAAAAAAGGGGAGGACGTCCAGAACATTGACCGCCTCATCATAACTCTTCTTCACCAATCACATGCGGGACCACTCACAATCTTCATCCCTCAACCAATCACACTTCTCCCCTCACCAAAACCTAACGTCTCCACTCTTCTACCACCAATCACCATCATCCCCTTTCTTTTACAGAACACAAATTCACACGCCTCCATCCTTAAACATCCAGTCCTTCCTTCAGTCCATCTCACGACCACCTTTAACCACCACCTTCATCATTCTTAAACCTATCACCCTATGACTTTGGAACATCTCCAACAAGGCGATTAAAGCGACGATCGAGAAGGAAGCAAGAGAAGGACCGAGGATCTACAACCGGAGTCAACGATGGGAGTTTATTCTTACTTTTAAACTTTAGTTTAGTTTTATTTTGATTATATCATGCTTGGATTGTTGCAAGACATGTTTGAGTATTGGTATTTATTTATGAGTATGAACTAAGTTTATTTATCGAGGCTATGCGAACCTTTGTTATGAACCTTCGATTTGATGATTTAATGATTGAATTCTTATAGTTCTTTGCGTATGTTTTATGTTCTTCATGCTTTTAGAGGATTGATCACCTTTGAATGATGTTAGTATCGTAATTGAGAGCGAGAGATGATTTTATGATACTGAATTAATAACTCATACCATGGATTTCAGACCGAGATTGAGAGATGAGGTCAAATACATGCGTGGTAGCCATAGATATCTAGTAATTGAAAGCTATGAGTTTTCATGGATCTTATGCAATATTGAGTTGTTAAATAAGTACACGAGAGTGACTTACTGCAATTTGATATTAGGTTTAATATAACTCGAGAGAGTATATTAGATAAATTTGGAGAACTCGTCACCTTAGAAATATTTGGATATTCAATCGAGAATTGTAGGGATTGCATTGGTGAGCCGACGTCTCGATAATCTTTTCTTGTGGATTTTTCTCGTTTACTTTTATTGACTTGGTTGGATTAATAGTTAATTTAGTTATTTAGTATTTTATTAAATTCAATTTCGTAGGTTAAATATAGTTAAAAGCATATTATTTGGTACTTACTTGTTAGTCCATGTGGGTTCGACAATCCGTATCTTCCTATCTATACTAAAACTTGACACCGTGCACTTGTGGTCTAAAATCGCTAGATTGAAATTAATTGTTTAAAATAAAAGCGATCAAGTTTTTGGCGCCGTTGCCGGGGAGTAACTTTAGTAATATCATACGAGAATCTTTGACTGTAATTTAACCATTTTTTCTTCTTCTTTGTATATATTTATAAAAAATAAAAACTATATTTAATTGTTTTATTTGTTTTCCTTGCGAGGTACTTGTGATGCTTCATCAACAAGTCTTCACAAGATTTGCCCAACAATATTCAGAGCCGTTTTATGTAGTGTGGGGAAGATTCAATGAATTGGCAGACACATTCCGGTATCACAACTTTTCGAACTATACTCTTCTGCAATATTTCTTCAAAGGTTTGGATGCAAGGACACGAGAATGGGTATTTTGAAGAGCACTGGTGACTGGGAGTCCCCTGGTTGATAGAGATGAGGACAGTGTGTTACACCTGTTCAATGATATGGCGGACTTCGACTATCACTGGTATTGTGATCCTTCACTACAAGGTTGGAGTCACCAATACCCACCGGAGCCTCACTACCCTAATGATATGCCCCAACTATTTGAACATCATGAAGAGAGGAGAGATAGTTATGCAGATGTCACGACTCATTTAGAGGATACCTTATTAAGATTCATGGCCTCAACTGAGAACAATTTGGAGTGCCAAACCAACTCTATGCGTCACCTGGAGCAGCAAATGGCGGTCCTCATGGAAACAATTTCAACTAGCTGCAAAGAGGAAGAGATGAGGGCTACAAATCAAGAGGCGACGAATCGAGTTTGGTTATATAATGACGATCACTCAACCAACCAAGTTTGGGGGAGTGATCCTACTAATGTGGAAGAGTCAAGGGAAATTGAGCCTCTTCAAGAGATTGAGCCTACTTCAGAGATGTCATCCGAGGAGTTCCCATATGAAGATGAGTCGAATGTGATGTTGGAGAAGGAAGAGACTTGCGAAGATTCCGATTTGAGCCCATCGATGGAGACATGTTCTATGCCATATGTGGATCCGTATTTTCCATCGATGCCAACTTCACCGAACTACATCTTCCAAGATATGAAGCCAAGTCAAGAATCATTCTCACGTACCTACCAATTCAAGATTGTTGTTGGAGCGAAGAGCTTACACTGTTACAATCATGCCAATCTTGAGGGCATACTGAATGAAGACCCATTTGTTGTATCATATGATACTTACTTTGGGCGGCAGCCGCTCTTTGATGGTTGCTTCTGATGATCAAGCCGACGACTAGAAATCAGCGCTTCTTGGGAGGCAACCCAAGCGTATCCTTTTGTTATTTAGTTTTGTTATCTGATTTTCAGTTTTTGTTTTTCGTTTTGTCTATCTCCCGAGCTACTATTTTATTTGCATTCTTCTCTTGCTAGGTACTTAGTTGGAGCGATGAACCCCTACAGCAGTGGAGCTTTCAAAAGTCAATCTTCCTCAACCCTCATGCAAGCATCTTGATCAGGGGAGTTTACTTTTTCCCTTTTGATTCTTTTAAACATTGAGGACAATGTTTGATTTAAGTTTGGGGGAGTGGCTTGCATGTTTTACTTGTTTCATCCACATGTTGTGTGCTTAATTGACACTTGAATCGTCCGATTATTTTGAGCTAAATTTTTTTTTTATATAGAGTTCAAACTTGAGAAAAGAATGAATTATAGTAGTGACTATTCATAGAGGATTTTGATCTCACTAAGCATTTGAACTTGAATTTTAATGATTATTGGACTTGTACATGAATATCCTAATTTGAGTTAGCATGTCAAGAATGAGGAATATATTGAGCACAATGAGTCATGATCTTGTGGATTGCATGTTTTGAATAGTGATAATTGTTGTGAACTTGATGATTTGTCCTGAGCATCTTAGAGTTATCCTAGAACTTATTTGATGATGACACTTTGAGGCGAAATTGTATAGTTATGAACTCGACTTGGAAATGATCTAGGAGATCTTTGGACCGTTTGAGCCTTTCAAGCTTACCATGTTTACATCAATCTCTAGTATCCCAATTTGAGCCTAATTACAAAAGAATGGAGTATGTTCAACATACTATTAGCCCCCATTCAACAAATTTCTTTGGCAACTCATTATACCCACTTTTATGAGCTTTAATTGGAAGAATTCATCCTTACCTAAGGGAGTATAATGATTCTCATTAGATGCACTTGAATTGCTACATTTAAGATGAGCTTATTGTTGAAAAAAATTGTTGAATGAGAAAAGAAAAAGATTGACAAAAAGCCTTGAAAAAAAAAATTGAATAAATAAGACCCAAAGTGGCCAAGGCTAGAAAAAAGAAGAGGAGCTCGAAATGTGCTAAAAAGTGAATTTTATAAGTTATACTCTCTTCTTTGTGTTCCCTATCTTTTCTTTGAAGCCAACACCAAAGGCCTTACATTACAAGCTTAAAAAGACCTTTTGATCCAAGTCTAGGGAGTAACTATCATTAGTGGAGAAGTTGTTTGAAAATAGGCATATGGGATGCTTGATGATAATCTTGACTTTGAGTTGATTAACATTATTTGATCTTGAATATGTGCATGAAACTTGAGATTGACATTAGCACACACACACATTCCGATTTTGAGATGTGTTGCTTGACTTAGGAGAATTGTAGGGGATTGCATTGGTGAGCCAAAATCTCGATAATCTTCTCTAGTTGATATTTCTCGTTTACTTTTATTGACTTGGTTGGATTAGTAGTTATATTAATTAATTAGTCCTTAATTATAAATTAATTATCGTAGGTTAAATATAGTTAAAAGACATCTTATTTGGTACTTGCTTGTTAGTCCCTGTGGGTTCGACAATCCGTATTCTTCCTATCTATACTAAAACTTGACACCGTGCACTTGCGGTCTAAAATCATATAACATAAATCATATACTTATGTACAGTTAAAATGATATACTCACAGTCGATACACCTATCCCGTGGAAATTGCTTAATTCGCCTTATTGGTGTCGCTATTGAAATTGCACCTATAATTACATTACCAATGTATAACACATTCAATATCATTTTGCTATCATAAGATATACATAACATTTCTAAAATCCTATACAATTTCCAGCTAATATATTTTTTTAAATTCTCGCAATCGCTCGATTACTTTTTGGAAAATTCTTACTGTAATTGAGGCAATGGATCTCCACACCTTGAAAATCGATCTCAAGCACGATTTTTACCAGAATTTGTCCTGTTTCTGCACAATTTCACTTCTAACACTTCTAAGTCATTCCCAACATCATACATACACTTTGAAACACTTCCTATACAAGTATACATGTGTTTAACATACTTTTAACATCTTAACTCAACCAAATCTATGAAAACATACATAAGTTTTTCATATTTACACAACAAATATACATATGTATTTCCCTTCCTTTATTTAAACTTTATATCTTTCATTTTCATGTAATACTTATTTCTACTATTTTCATATAACATCAAACTACATAATTCTTTCCTCAATAATTCCAAATAATAGAGTTCATACCATGAATATTAGACATCCTACAAGACTATGCCCTAGAATTTCTAATTTCCACTAAGTCATCATGAATTTCATTATTGCAGCTGATAGTATTTCTACCATAACTTTATCTATACAAAAGCTTTTTGAGTGAGTCAAATTTGTGTGTCGCCCTAACACGAGTATCAACAACTTTCATGTTTTAAGCATGTCGAGATTCTCATTGCAAAATAGCCAAAAATGAGGCAAAACATTAAGATAAAGCTGATGAATTTGAAAACAGGACATAACCTAGTTTAGTTTTCTTCCTTTCTTATCAAAAACATCTAAGACTACAAATTCTATATGCATGTATCATCTACTAAGTCATAAGGAAATTTATAGAAACTTACATCCTTGTCAATAGCTAGTTCAAGAAATTTATAGAAACTTACATCCTTGACAATAGCTAGTTCAAGAACACAAACAAGTTGGAGCACAAAATCTTTTTCTTTTTCCTTCTTTTTCTCTTGTTTGCTCGTGTGATAGTGTGTGTATGTGTTCTTAATCTGATAATAGTTAAAAATCCAAGTGAAGTCCACGTTTTCACTACTTCAAAAATTACCAATCTTAAGTAAGGTACAAATCTGTAGCATAAGGTACAACTAATTCAAAATACAAGCTACACAACATGAGGTACAACTTGCTTGCAAGGTACACGTTATAGAGCCTAAAGTATAACTATGCAAGGGCCAAACATATCACATAAGGTATAACGTATTTCAAGGTACCACTCATGCTGAGATGCAAACTAAAGTATAACTCATTTATTTGCCGTTAAACATATATTCATTATATTAAAATGTATTCAATCTTTCGTAAACATGTATTCCATCTATTGTCTAAACAGCTTTCTTATATGCTATAATGCTTATGTATGATCATGTAAAAGTTTTAAATCGCTACAACACGTGCCACAGTAACCGCGCGGGGGTTATTAATGTCATTTCAAGAGGAAATGAACTTAAATGAATTGTTGTTTTTTCTGTAGACCATGTTGAATTGTTGTCCGCCAAATGGTCCCGATTTGAAAGTGCCCAAGTATATATTAGTAATACCACATTAGGATAAAAATATTTATTTGTAGACCATATAGAGGTAAAATGCATATTAACGATATCAAAATGGGAAAACTGTCACCTACTCGATTGATCTCCATCTAACATTTTATTTAATATATATATATATATATATATATATATATATTTTGCTTGAAATCACTCAAATTTCAATATAGTCAATCCAAATGGCTCGACCTTCATATGAGTTGATGACATGTAAAAACCTCATATGAGTTATATGTGACCATATAAAATTTCTAGAAGCTATTGGGAAGATGATCCTTAAACGTGATAAAATTCGTCGAGTCCACACGTCGTATTTTTATTGGATATGTAATCGAATGTAACGTACTTGAGAAAAGCTTCAAAGTAATTCTTCTTGTTGTACGTTATCCTTAGGAAGCCTATGTGGTACAAATAATGATCCTCTTCAAAATATAAATTAACATCACATGAATATTCAACTTCATGTGATGTAACTCTAATTGACATGCGTAATAGGAGATAATGGACAAGGATTCGAGCCAAAAATATTCACGTAATGTCAGTGGCGGAGTCAAAATTTAACATTATCTGAGCCTGACCATCACTAAACAGGGCTAACACGATCTTGAGTGTTGGGCTAAAGAAAGCAAGTTCCAAAAAATTCAAACTATTTTTTTCTACCTGGGACTAGTTCGGCTGGACCTGTAGCTCACTCTATCCTTTAGGGTGGCGTGAAACGTGCTCAAATAATAAAATTTTTTTAGATATAACAGAAAAAATAAAATAAAAATTATGACGTACTTAGCATATAAAAAAATAAGTATCCGAAGATTAGGTATTCCAACAATTCAAGAATTCCCTTTTACGCCCATCCCTACCCGTTTCCTAAACATATGAATTGAAGAATGTCATAATTTTGCCATGCAAGTGTATGAATATCCCCAACTATAAGATAATAATTAGCAAAGGTCAAATTTGTCGTCATTAATCCTAAATAAACGCACACGTATTGATTTATTATTACACGACATAACAACCCCTTCCTAATAAACTTTGTAATATATTGTTTTTTCCTTAAGTTATCTGTACAATAATGAAGTAACAGAAATGTTATCGTCAGATAATTATTGTCGTTGTCAGAGTAATTTTCATGAATTTAAAACAGAAATTGCACAACAATAATAATTGCTCTGACAATATCATAGCACATGAAATAATTGTAGAGTTTGATTAAAGACAGCATAGTAAAAACTATACGAGGATAGTTGGTTGAATTTTAGTAATTCTATCATTAATTTTACATAACATTGGCAATTTGGCACATGCTAATCATGCTCTCCTTAGTGTTTTTCTCTCCTCACCTTCTCTCAAAAAAATGATTAGAAGGGGGTCGAAAGGAGTTCTCAGTGTAGTCCTCCGATGCTCAAGTCAAAATGAAGACGAGCACAATATAAGAGTAAATTTATGAAGAAGTGAATTAATTAAACGAAAGATAAACCTGTTAATTTATAGAAAAATCTTAAGGGATAAACTGTGGAAGATCTCCTTCTATATAGAGATTCATTCCATCCTTATCTAGATCCCACAGAATATTGATTTCATGAATCCTAGATATAATGATATTTTTCTAACTAATATTATGTGATCTTAAATTCTCTGTGTTCGGATAGAGTATGTGTGACCGAAAATTAATAAGGACAACACATTTTTTTTACATGAAAAACCCTCAAGATTGAAGGATACGGGACCTTATCCAGCATAAAATTGATATAAATTTTGATCTGGTACATGACTTTGACATGGAAAATAAATAATAATCTTTTAAACAAGAATACTAGCAAATAAAAAAAAAGACTGAACAAAATATGCTCTCGTCGGAGTCTTTTCTTGCATCCCAAAATCCCACCCTTTAAGTGTAATGGTATGGTGGTATTTACAGTGCAAAGCACGTTGGTTGAGGAGCGCAGAATCCGGTACATGATCTCCCTCGATCATGACGTCATGGGCTCAAGACGTGTCCGAGAAATCCGCGTGCCAATGGCGCACGTTCGTCAGCACCCACTAATTTGTCAGTTACGTCCGGGTTTTCCACTGTAGTTTTGACCAAAAAATCGAGCCGAGTTTAATAGTGCTCGGGTACCTTGTGCTCAGGGTTCTATCATCGGGATATTTCTGTTTGGTACTTGCGGAGGATTTTACCGAGGAAACTGATTCATCATATGACATCACATCACCCCCTAAAGTAAAGCAAGACAAGAATATTGAAGTCTTGTTTTATCGTCTTCGGGTAAAATCCTGCTTTGACCTGCTCGGGAATTTTTTCCAGCCCTTTCTTCCCGCTTGAAATTCGAAAAGTTTCGCGACGTTTCATTTACCAAGGTTAATCTATAACCTTCCATCCCAATTTATTTTAACAGTCTTGATCATCTGACGATTTAGTTGGCCCCGCCTATAAATACTCGTCTCATTTATGTCATTTTCACCGTTTGCTTCAACTTTCCTCCGAGCTAGCGTCAGACGATCGAGCAACTGATCTTCAAGATTCTCGAGCATTCATTATCAAGTATGGCTTCTTCTACGGATGATTCCTACATGAGAGAAATAGATATGTACGACGCGTATACTGAGGAAAGAGTTACTACTCTTCCTCCTATGCCTTCATCCTCCTCGGATAGCGAGGAGACATTAGGTCCTTCAAATTCATCGTCTGCTCGAAAGAAGGACGAACGGGGTACTACAGAGCAAGACTTGGTGGCAGCCAAAGTCCCTTGGTTTGAAATTTTCGAGTCCAGGGTCCTGACGAGTCAAGATATATCCAATATCTGTACTAAATGGGAGATTTCTGAGGGGACTTCTATTACTGCTCCCCCTTCATGGTATCGTCCCCATATGCCCCCCGAATGCTATTTTCCCTTTTATTTAGACCAACTTTGAGGGGGCCTTCGCTTTCCTGTCCCCTCTTTCTTCCTTGAAGTTGCCTCCTATTTTGCTATTTCCCTTAGCCAATTATTCTCCAGCAGTTATAGATTGTTGGCGGGCTTCTTCAGTGTTCCTTCCTTTTTGGGTTTTACCCCTACCCCCAAACTCTTTCAATGCTTTTTCCAGTTGAATAAGAAAGTGATCAATATTTTTTACTTTTCTTCCCGAACGGGGGTTGATTTCCTCAAGAACTACCCCTCGTCGATAAAAGATTGAAAGAAGTTCTACTTTTTTGCTCGTCCACTCCAGACTTGGGATTGTCCCATGGAGTGGAGAGAAAACCTCCCGAAGGGCAAATCAATCAAGGGTCGCCTTGAAAAGGAACCGTATATGTCGGTTCATCATAAACTTGGCGATCAGTGCTATAATCTGGCGGAGCTGATTGAAGACGGACTGCTATGCTTGTTCTTGCTGAGCCTGATTGGTGCATTCTTGAAAATGCCCTCAGTGAGTGTTTTGAGCACTCGTACTTATTTGTAGCTTTTGATTAACCTGCTCAGACTAATCTCTACTTGTTCTTTACAGAGACAAAAATGATGAATGCTAGGATAGCTGAGAACTTGAAGGCTAAGTCCAAAAAGGGCCAATCAAAGCAGGCGTCGGGGTCCACTGCTCCTCCACCTCCACTTCCACATGCTGATCCTACCCCTGCTCCTTATACCTCTCCGATCATTGACATCGTGGGTCAACATGAGGAGGAGGAGCCCCTGGTTCCTAGACCTCGCAAAAGGTCAACTCCTAAGGGCCATGGTTCTTCTTCGAAACCACCCCGCAACCCCCCCCCCCCCCCCCCCCCCCCCCCCCCCCACCACACCAAAAAGCCTCTTATTCAACCATTCCTTTCGCACCTCGAGCCTCTTCTCAACCTACTCCTGGTGGTCCGAGCAGTCCTCAACCCACTTCAAGATACCACATACCAACTTGGGACCCCAAGTATCTTGGGGAGCTAGCTTTCAGCATCCTGATGAATTACTTCTCCACATATTTTATGAAGGCAATTTTCTTTTATCAAAACTTTTCTAAGTACCTATCTTCTTTATATTTACTCCTTATGCTTTTATGCAGGCCCACATGATGGCAGATGAGTTTGTAACCTGATTCCACTCTATTCGCTCAGAGGCGGCTGGTCAGCGTAATGAGGCTCACCAGTTTCAGAACATGTGTGAGGACCTGAAGAAGACTGTGGGCATACTCGAGGAGCGGCATTCATATGTGAGGATGCTCATGAGAGGGCGCAGAAGGCCCTAGAAGACGAGCGTAAGAGGTCAGCTGAACTCGAAGAGGCCAACAAGACCCTCTCGAGCAATACAAGACCCTCTCCGAGCAACTTGCTCAGGAGAAGTCCCATGTTGATGCTCGAATAGAGGTGGTCTTGCTCGTGAGGAAAGCTGACTTTTTGAAGTCAGCGGAGTATAGCAACATGGTTGCCGACCGTGCCTCAAAGTTCTTTCATCATGGGTTTGAGACATTCGTTCATCAATTTGAGGCGAAGGGTTATCCACCTGAGGGAGCTCCAAAGGACTTCCTCGAACAAGAGGCTGCTCTGGAAAGCCTCCCTCCAGAGATCTTCGAGCTGTAGTGTATGATTACGTTTTTCCTTTTTATGCTTGACTCCTGTAATATCTTTTTATGAAAGAAGTACTTCTATTCAATTTGTTGTCTGAAATCCCGATCCCCAACACTTAGACAATTTTTTAGGTTTAAATTTGGACCAAACATCTCGATCCCATGAGTAAACTAATAAAATTCAGAACAAGCTCAATCATCCCGAGCACAATAACTTAGACAATTTTTAGGTATAAACGTGGACCAATCATCCCGATCCCACGAGTAAACTAATAAAATTCCGAACAAGCTCGATCATCCCGAGCACAATAACTTAGGCAATTTTTTAGGTTTAAAAAACGGACCAAACATCTCGATCCCACTAGTACACTTATAAAATTCTGAACAAGCTCGATCATCCCGAGCACAATAACTTAGGAAATTTTTTAGGTTTAAATGTGGACCAAACATCCTTATCCCACGAGTAAACTAATAAAATTCCGAACAATCTCGATCATCCCGAGCACAATAACTCTGCTGACATAGTACACTGGTTGTTGTTGCCCTGACTTCTCTCTGACCAATACCGAGCTGATAACCTCCTCGGTCACAGATAGATAGACGAGGAGGGTCTCATCCTGCTCGGGTTTATTCATTAACGACAATCGAGCTAGATAATCTTTAAAATCTTCGAAGACCTTTTGACACTGATTGTTCCATTCAAACTGAACCACTTGTCTTAATGCTTTAAAGAAAGGCAAGCTCCTATCGACTGAGCGAGATATGAAGCGACTTAATGCAGCTATTCTCACTGCCAATATTTGTACTTCATTTAATGTTCGAGGAGGATTCATCTCCTCGATTGCTCTTATTTTTTCCAGGTTGGCCTCGACACCTCTCTCAATGACCATGTATCCCAAGAACTTCCCACTATGGAACGTGCAAATAACAAGATTCAACTTCATGTCAAATATCTGTAAAGTGCCGAAGACTTCTTCCATATCCTCAATTAGATTTTGTGCCCTTCTACTCTTGATAAGGATATCATCTACATATACTTCCACGTTCCGTCTATCTGATCTCTGAATATTTTGTTCATTAATCTTTGATAGGTGGCCCCAACATTCTTTAGTCCGAAGGGCATGGTCACGTAACAAAAAGTTCCCCCTGCTGTAACGAAGCTTACTTTTGGCTGGTCTTCTTCTGCCAAATTGACTTGATGATATCCTTGATATACATCCATAAGACAGAGCAGTTCATGTCCCGCAGTAAAATCTACTAGCTGGTCAATCCTTGACAACGAGTAGCAATCTTTAGGGCATGCTTTATTTGCGTCTCGAAAATCCACACACATACGTCATTTATCTCCTGGGGTACTAAGACCACATTTGAAAGCCATGTAGTAAAACTAATTTCCAGCACGTGGCCCGCTTTCAACATATCTTCCACTTGCTTAGCAATAATTGCATCCTTCTCGGGTGTGAAATGCATCCTCTTCTGCTTGATTGCCTTAGCATTAGGATCAACGTTGAGATGGTGCTCGGTAATTTTTGGCTTTAGCCCGACCAGGTCAGCAGTACTCCAAGCGAACACGTCCACATTTTTTATTCAAGCAGACGATCACTTTTCTTTGTAATTCTGGATCTA
This sequence comes from Haberlea rhodopensis, assembly GCA_907163345.1. Taxonomy (NCBI): domain Eukaryota; kingdom Viridiplantae; phylum Streptophyta; class Magnoliopsida; order Lamiales; family Gesneriaceae; genus Haberlea; species Haberlea rhodopensis. The sequence goes on from CAJQUN010000078.1 coordinate 87,019, forward strand.
ACTGGGAACCCACTATGGTGGTCTTAGTCCAGTGGCCCAGCTCAATTGTTAAAAATTTCCTCCGCGGGGACTACTCGTTCTTCAGCCTCATCAAGTGTTTCTCGTTTCCTCTTACTATTGTCTCCTCGTTCGTCAACCCCTTTCTTCTGTCCTTTCTCCTGCCTCAACTCCTGCATAACATTTTCTCGAGGAACTTTGATTACCTCGTACTTGTCCAACTTCCTTGCCTACTTGGAATTTCATCGCCAGGTGATAAGTAGACGCCACTGCCTGAAAAGCAGCTAGGGCTGGTCGGTCCAAAATTATGTTGTACGAGGAAGGAGCATCTACTATGAGAAATTTGATCATCTTGGTCTTCGTCCTTGACTCCTCACCCAATGTAACTGGTAAAGAAACTTTCCCCACCGAACTTACAATCTGAAGAGAAGTGTTCACCCTTTGTATGGTTACGCTCACCACTTCCATCTGGGTCAACGTACTTCCACAAAGATTCTCTGCACATTATAATTGGCTACCAATGCGTCATAATGGGGGAAATGGATCCCTTGTATATCTTCGGGCCTGAAAACAATGGATGGCCAAGTTGGCGTGTTATCCTGTGCAATTGACATCACCTGCAGTTTTCAAGCATAACTCTCTCTTGCTCGATTATAGTCTCCTCCTGATATTCCGCCATAAATCATATGTATAGTTCATCGGTTAGGAACATTGTTCAGGGCCACCTCCCCCACAACTTGGATATCATCCTCCGCTTGCCTCTCTTCTCTTACTGCCCACGGTACTGGCCTAGGTGCTCTCCTCCCTAGATTAGCATTATACCAAGGAGGTAGATTATTGAAAATTGGTCCATCATGGGGTTTTTGCCTTCCCCAAGATCTGTTAACTCCTCTTCCTCGAAAATATCCTCCTCGGAACTAGCCTCCTCGGAAATGTCCGCCTCGACCTCTCTTCAGCCCCCTTTGATTCATGGCTACTTCTCGATGAGGTCTCATTGGGAGGTATTACTCGAAACTCCTTTTCGGTTGTTCCAGTTGTTTATCCCTCCGATTTAGCTCATTTCTTGGTCTCACCTCTTTTCTTTGCTTCATTTCTGGGCTTCTTCTAAGTTGATATATTTAGAAGCTCTTCCCAACAACTGATCGTAATCAGAGGGTGGTTTTGTAGCTAGAGATCTGAACAGATCTCCTTCTCGTAGTCCTTGAGTAAAGGCGCTGATGAGTATCTCCGAGGTGACATGAGGGACGTCGAGGCATGCTTGATTGAATCTTTTCAGGAAGTCCCGCAGAAACTCCTTTTCCATCTGCTTGAGTCCGAACAAACTGATGGTTGTTTTCTTGCAACTTCTGCTGCTCGCGAATTGATGCAAGAACAACGAGCTGAATTTCAGGAATGAATCTATGATCCCTGATGGCAGTTGATTAAACCAAGATTGAGCAGCCCCGGCTAGGGTAGTCAGAAAAACTCGACACTTCACTCCATTTGTAAGTTGGTGAAGGAGCGAAGCGTTCTCAAACCGTGACAAATACTCTTCGGGATCTGCGCTGCCATCATAATTCCCCACATTCAAAGTTTGGAAGTTAGAAAGTAAACGATCGTCGACAACTTCAGGAGCAAATGCTATGCTCCTCCGCACTGGGTAGATACACCACCCATCTTATTGCACATCTGATGCAATTCATCGTTCAAATCCTCCATTTTGATGGTTCAGAGTTTTACTATTCTCTTATCCTATCTGACTGCAAAAGTCATTAATATGTTTCGTATCTTTTTCCTTTTCTTATGAAGAAGCCATACCTTGCTTGTTCCTTCCTGCTGGGGTGGGGTCATAAATTGCTTCATGTCATCCCCTACAGTTTTTGTAATCATTTTAGTCAATTGTTCCATTGGCATTCCCGTAGTAGGAAATGCTTGAGGACCAGTTGGAGGAGCGTTTTGATATGATTCCACATCATCCTCCTCTCCTTCACGTATTGGGGACGAATATGGTGGGGGATTTGGGATATACCCCCTTGAACTTTGCCCACGACCTTTACTTCTAGCCATGTCTTCCTTAATTTATACAAAATTCATTTTCTTCAACGTCTTAGCTCTATAAGTTCCCACAGGCGGCGCCAATGATGTGATCTTAAATTCTCTGTGCTCGGATAGCGTATGTGTGACAGAAAATTAATAAGAGACACCATAATTTTTTACGTGGAAAACCCTCAAGAAAGAAGGAAAAACCACGGCACATAGTCTAGTATAAATTCTTCACTATAAATTTTGATCTGGTACAGGACTTTGACATGAAAAATAAATAATAATCTTTTAAACAAGAATACTAGCAAATCAAAGGAAAAGACCGAACAGACTCTTATATGCTTTCTTCGGAGTCTTTTCTTGCATCCCAAAATCCCATCCTTTAAGTGTGATGGTATGGTGGTATTTATAGTGCAAAGCACGGTGGTTGAGGAGCGCAGAATCCGGTACATGACCTCCCTCGATCACGGCATCATGGGCTCAAGATGTATCCGAGAAATCTGTGCGCCAATGACGCACGTTCGTCCGCACCCACTAATTTGTCAGTTACATCAGGGTCTTCCGCTGTAGTTTTGACCAAAAAGCTGAGCAGGGTTTAATAGTGCTCGGGTACCTTGTGCTCAGGGTTCTATCATCGGGATATTTTTGTACGGTACTTCGGGGGATTTTACCCGATGAAACTGATTCATCATATGACATCACCAGAACTTAGGAAAAATTACGACGGCCTCTCACATATAATAGTTGTTTTACGAATTTTCCTTCTAGTTTTAATAATAACTGATGGACGCCCCGTAGAATAATTGTAGTACAAATCATCTTATCTAGTTTGTAATAGATGAAGGGAAAATTACAGCTGTCACACTTATGATTTGACATAAAAATTCATAGCAGGAGAGGTAGACGTTTTTTTTTTAAATTAGGTAGGCTAAACAAACAATTATGAAAACTAATTGGGGTTTATATGTAATTCGCACATAATTTATCCTAAAATAGTACAACCACTAGTTACCTCTGACCCGAGCCCACCTGCAAGAGGTCGGAAGATCATCCCTTGGGCGCAGACTGAACTCGTGATCCATATAAATTTTAGCTCGGCTCCACGAGAGGTCGGCCAACTTCCCAAGGCCGGGAGATCGGATCGTGGGTCCTTCCCAAATAAGGTCTTGGCTAGTCAAAGTAGTCTTATCTGGGTATCACCAGGGGCGATTCAACATGGAACATGGGGGGCCACTGTCTCCCCCTAAAAATTGCTCTTTGCCCCCATAAAATTATATTTTGACCCCTATAAAAAAATTTGACATCTATTTATCATGTTATGATTTTTGGCTTTCCCTGAATAATAACTCCAGATTTGGCCCTGGGTATCACATATTATAGGTTTTTCAAGAATTAACAATATGTAAGTCTATAAATCATCATATAAAAATCAAGCTTTTACAATTTCCTAAATCAAATATGGATATATTTAGCAAGCAAAAGCATGCGTGCCATAGTTCAACATGCATTCTTGATAAATAAATGTATATGTATGCATATTTGAATGATAAAAATGAAATTGTAAGGAAGTATGGAGCAAAGGTCAGCAACTGCTTTGGTAGCCTTTTCTTCTAAATCTTTCCCATCCCATTTCCATACTAAAAGAGTCGTAGAGAACAGTAATAATAATAAATATATCATACAATACCTTTGATGAATAAAATATCATTTTGATTTGGTTTTGAATAATAATACGCTGGATGGTTTATTTATGAATTAGTGATATTTACCTATGTGGTATCGCCAATAAACACATTACCCCGTGTGGTTTGTAATTAGGTACTTCCACCCATTTGTTTGCAAAATATAGTTAACCGCCCCTCCACAATTTTCAGAATTTTTTGTTTGTAATGAAAAAAATGCTCTCGTTTAGAAGGGGGTGTTTTGCACCTAATTACAAACCACACGCGGTATTCTGCCTATTTTTTCAAACAACAGAGAGATAAGTTGCACCTAATCGAAACAATACGGGTTCCGTGCTAAAAACCTTATAGTAGAGAGGATAAATTTATTTTAATAGCTATATAAGCACTTAATTATAGACCACCTGGATTAATTAATCGTAATTTGTAGTTCTCGGGAAATTTAATAACATTAATAGGTAACAATTAATATATGTTAGCACATTTATGTTATTACAAAATCATTGTGTATATCGATATATTTAAGCTCGAGCCTCGTTGGGACATATATCTTTAAATTATATTAAGATCTAACTGAAAACTCAAATTCCAAATACATAATCTTGTGATAATCTTATGTTAATATGCATAATCTCACCATAATCTTTCTTTTGATATACATAATCTCATCATAATCTTTTAATTTCTTATTCGTCACGTTTTAGAATGCTTGGGAGACCTTAAAACAATATAGAAAAAGAAAATTTTAATATTCGAGTATCATTCGAAATTGTTGTAACGTCCGATCTCTTTCGTCATTTATTTATTGTGTTTATTTTAGTTTAGAAACATTATCTAACCATATATTAATACAACAACTAAACATTTAATACCAATGAATTGTAATAGACTACGTAAACCATGTAAGGAATCCAGTTGGGTTAGTCGTCTCCAAACGCTTTTTCGATCAAAATATCCTCGTTGATTCATTCAGAATGCAAATATTTAGATCAAAATATGCTACGTGATTAATTTTGGACATATTCTCATCGAAGGTACAAACTAATCGCACACCACCCAACTCTATAAATATTGAGTCTCGACAGGACTTTGTCATCACATCCATACCTCTTAACTTAAAGTTCCATCCCACAAGAACTCTATTACACATCAAATTAAACCAAATTAAATTTTTTTTTAAAAAAAATGATTCTCCAAAGGCATATTCTACCAAACTTGATCGTTGTCCTCTCTTTAAGTTTATGTTGCTCTTGCAGCATCCATGATTATAACTTCCAAGAAGAAACTGGCTACGATTTTCGGGCACACCCCGCGTATTTTAACTTCATCGAAGACGTTGAGTTCGACAATAGCTCGATGGAGTTTGATGGAAAGTTCTCTGATTTGGAGAATTTTGGAAGAGAGATCTCAGCATCGACGACTTATAACACGATCAATGTGCTCAACTATGGAGCTAGAGGCGATGGACATACTGATGATTCTAAGGTAAGTCCAACATAAATTATTCACATAATATATATATATAAATTATTTACAAGCTATATAAAACTAAAATGACATGAAATATAAAATCATATATAAAAAAAATTCAACAGCCTAACTCATATTTTATTTTAAAACAGGCATTTCTGAACGCATGGAAGAAAGCTTGCTCGTCTACGAATGATGTTAATTTTGTGGTTCCTCAGGGCAAAAGTTATTTCTTGAAACCAATAAGGTTTACAGGACCTTGCAAATCTGACATAATAATGCAGGTAATTAATTAATTTAATTTCATCATATATACAACTTAAATATAGAATAATATGTTCTTTTAATATATATATATATATATATATATATATATATATATATATATATAAAATTTCTTGAGTTACGATTTTTATATCATTTGAGTTCTCATGAACAACCTTAATATTAGATTTGGAATTTGTCCGAACTATTTTTTTTTAATAATGAGTCCAACAACCTCAATCTTGTTTCTAGTTCGATAAATTTTATAGGATACTAGTGTATTCATGGGCGGATCCACCCAATGACTAGGGTGGAGTTCAGCCCCATGCAAATAAATATAAAAGAATTAGCATTAATTTTCAATAATTTAGTTTTTTAGAACAATCGTCAGAATCGTGATAACTCTTTAGATCTATTTAGCTTGACCAACCTAGTAAATTTTGAATCATGGCTCCACCCGTGAGTATATTATAATATTTTACGTATTAAAACTATGATCCACATATTCAACAAATTTAAATCAAAATATATAGCTTTAAAAAGTGTTTTCTTGAATAGGAGTTTTTAAAATACTTTTGATGCAAAAGCTCAAAAGTCCAATCAAATATTCAATATTACAACTAAAAATACTATTTTTGAAATAGCATGATATTTTATTATATTTCTAATTGATATTCACAGATTTCTGGAACACTTGAGGCATCGAATGATCGTTCAGACTACAGTAAAGATGGGAGGCATTGGTTAGTATTCGACAGTGTTCAAAATCTTCAAGTTCAAGGTGGTGGAACTATCGATGGCAATGGCAATATTTGGTGGCAAAACTCTTGCAAAGTAGATAAAGCCAAGGTTAGAAAAAAAATTCAATTATTATCTGAAAATAAATAAATAATTGAACCTTAATCTTGTCTTTGTTACTAATACTTTGTGTTGTTTTATTCTTCAATTTTACAGCCTTGCAAGGATGCTCCGACGGTATATTCGCACTTTCATTTTGAATCTAAGAAATACTACGTCTTTTTTTCGCTTACGTTGATGCTATCCTTTTGTCGGTTAAATGTGAAAGTTATTATTAGTTTTAAAATAAATCTTATTTTTTATTCTGCAGGCTTTAACATTTTTCAAGTGCACAAACTTGGTGGTAAAGAACCTAAAGATCCAAAATGCACAGCAAATTCACTTATCCTTTGACAAGTGCACGAATGTTGAAGCTTCAAATCTTGTGGTGAAAGCCCCGGAAAAAAGTCCCAACACTGATGGAATCCATGTCACAGGCACTCAAAACATCCATATTTCAAGTTGCACTATAGGCACAGGTAAAATGTGTGAATCTTGATCCCAAATCGAGTATGAAACATGTTGAGAGTTGTGATACATTAGGAATTTACAAGCTATATTAGCTCTTTATAAGATACAAGAGTTACTCCACTCATTATCAGTTAGTTTTGAATTGGAACCCGTATTCTTAATATGATATCAGAACAGGTTTTTCATGTGATTGACTATTCCGCTCACATACTTACTATCACTTGCGTTATTAATCCACGTGTTTGACTTATATAATATCACACATGATGGTGTGTATTGAGGGTTGTCCATATTGAGAATTTACAAGTTATATTAGCTATTTATAACATATATGCAGTTACTCTACTTATTACCAATTAGTTTTGAGTTGGAACCCCGTGTATTCTTTTGTTTAGAAACTATAGGAACAAGGCTTAATCACCAAAAGACTGAGCTAACAATTTATATTCTGAATGAATGAAGGTGATGACTGTATTTCAATCGTAAGTGGATCAGAAAGGATTCAAGCCACAGGCATCACTTGTGGACCTGGACATGGCATCAGGTGAGAGTCGAGAATCCGAATTCGATACAAAAATATTGATTTATAGGTGGAAAAAAATTATAAGTTACACTGACTATTTAATTTGTTCTACGATATCGATGTTTCTTGACTTCAGCATCGGAAGCTTAGGTGCTCGGAGTTCAGAAGATTATGTGTCTGATGTTGTTGTCAATGGGGCAAAGCTTTCTGGTACTACAAATGGGGTTAGAATTAAGACATGGCAGGTAATTAGAACGTCAATAATAATTGAACATGTAGGCAGAAATAGGTGTGGGGTGGAAGTATTTAAGTGGGAATGCCAAACTTTTGACAAATAGACCATCGAGTTGCATCTTGATTAAGGGCATTTTTTATATTACACAAGACTTTTGAATTTAATTTAATTTTAATTAGAAATTATCTATGAAATTTGAATACTATGTTATTTCATGCTTTTATTGATTCTCATTGCTTCACACGTATATGAACAGGGTGGATCAGGAAGTGCAAGCAATATCAAGTTCCAGAATGTGGAGATGCAAAATGTGAAAAACCCTATCATTATAGACCAAAACTATTGTGACCAAGATGGACCATGCAAACAACAGGTAAAAGCAAAATAAAACCCTCAAACAAGAAAGAAAAGTCTTTGATTAGTCACCAAAGGTAGGTCTACACACGAGCCGAACCGCTTGCGAGTGGCTCACAAGAGGTTCGGCCAAAACTTGACTTGAGGCTATTAAAATGGAGCTAAAATCAAGTTTAGATAGCACGAGTCAAGCTCAAGTATTCATATCTCAAAATTGGGTAATCATGATATCGAGCACACTTTATTGTTAAATTTACTATCCATCGAGCTCAACTAAACTTGATCTCGATTAATTATTCCAAAAATCAAGCATGTCGAGTTTGAGCTTGAATACTGAATTTATTTGCTGAGTTGAGCATAAGTAGGATGCTACTTCAGATCTACTCGGCTCGATACTGATCTCGGCTCGATACTGATCTCTAATTATACAAACTTTTATTGTAAAACTCAGGCATCAGCTGTACAAGTAAAAAATGTTGTGTACCAAAACATCAAAGGCACAAGTGCTTCGAATGTAGCCATCGATTTCGACTGCAGTAAAAGCCACCCATGCCAAGGAATTGTATTGCAAAATGTGGATTTAGCAGGGAATGGTGGAGGAAATGCTAAAGCTGTGTGCAACAATGTCAATTTACAGAAATATGGAACAGTTACACCAAACTGCCCTTGAAATTACAATACAGATAATAATAAAGTATGGTAGGAAAAACATAAATTTGTGGGGGTATAATTTCATGGATTCTTTACAAAATCTAGCATTTATTGGTGCACATAGCACAGAAATGTATAGGATTCATTCTTAATTATTAAAAGAACAATAATGTACATTGTATCCTTGTTGTATCATAAAAAATAATCTGAGGACTGATTGTATGTCATTAATACAACAGTGCTGTTGTTTGCATATTTGAGGTTTTTTTAATAAATAGCCGAATAAACCAAATGCAGAACTGCTATAACACACAATAAAAGTGATTAATATCTACCATTTTTTATTCATGCGGAAAAAGTTCTGAAGTACAAATTTAATTTTAGATTATTGCTCTCCGCTTACAAGATCACACAAAAGGCACAAATTTGTAAGTTCGAGCTTGAGTGTCTTCTGACGGCATGTAAATGATGAGAATGAAAGTATCTGATGAATCTAGCTAAACAATCTGTGCTTTCTGCATGGCGTGGTGCATCTGGATACATGAATTTGTAACATAAATCAGCGAAGTGTGATTGTATAGCTATGTTTCAAGTTTTTTTCCTCCTGCATTTCATACCTTTTTTGTTAAATGTTGAAAGTGAGATCATAAAATACTAGGCTTACCTTATAATTTTGCATATGTTCTGAAATTTTCAGGAGCACCCTTGGCAGAATCTGGTATAGGCAAGTTACAAAAAAGAGTAACTCTCGAGGATGCAATTAGCGTTTTATTCTCAGGCTTGGAAGGATCGCATTTCGAAAGGTGCACCTCCCATACCTGATCAAAAAGTTCCATGACATTCGTAATTAGATAGAATAAAATGCATGAATAGTGCCCCTCCTTAACCAAAAAAAAAAAAATTTAACCTTAAAAACTATTTATTTTTTAAACAATTGCAATTTCACATTTGCAATTTGATCCTAAAATTTGTAGCTAAAATTTGTAGTTTGCTCCTTAAAAATTAATTTTGCCCCCTTTAAATTATATGACCCCTAAAATTCTTTTTAGCCTAAAAAATTTATTTTAAACTTTTTTTGCCCCTCCTCCCCAGAAATCCTGCGTCCATAGCTGCTCGTGGTGCTCCTTTTTCCCATTCAGGATGCCTTCATTATCTTCGATTAGAAATCACTTTTTTCCAAAAACTCAAGCTCAGATTAGGTTGCCCAAACAATAATAATATACTTTAACATGTCCTCCCATATAACCCGAAGACCAATGAATTTATGACGCAAAATAATATTTATGACGTACAGTTGCATATTAATCGAACATCAGGTAACAAAGGTCCAGAAACAATCATCAAAGACCAAATTACAGAAATATATGGGATTTTGTGAACAAAAGTCTTGAACTTTTGACCTCTTAGCTCCAATACTATATTGGAAACAGATTCTCGAGAAATTTGAATGCCATACAAGATAAGACACCATATACTAATAAAATATTTTACCTGAATGGTTTTGCCAACATTGACTGGTGTAGCCTCAGCAACAACAAAGTCCCCTAACTGCGCGCTCTTTAAATGATTGATGCTGAGTTGTATTCCAGCCGCTCTCTGCAGCCCTGATGCAAGGTGCGCTCCCATGCTTGCAAGAGACTCCGCTATCAGAGCAGAGACCCCTCCATGCAGCACCTTGAACGGCTGCATTTCCAAATCTCAAAAGCTCAATTAAAGAACTCACTACCAACTATTTAAGTAAAGTCATAAAGTCATCAGAAACTACTTATTCCAAGAGTTCAAAAAAGTTGATCCAATGATTTGTTTACTTTTAACTGTTTGCTCACATGTATGCCGTAGATTATGAGACATATCCCGAAACAATACATAAGGCATACACGTGCATGTCAGTCAGGTATTGGACATAATCCCGATAAATCAACACGCAAGACTTATTTCAATGAAATATAAAGGGTACGCCACAGAAGAATTGAACTTGCGACATCTTGGTACTTATACCATATTAGTAGAAACCAATTGTCCAAAATCTTAAACCAAATGAAGATGCCCCAACAAGAATTTTGTACTTCGCATATATCTTTATAATCAACATAGAAATAAGCTAGCATAAGCTAAGTCAAAGTCCGATGCGTGGGCGGGTGCGGATACACAAGTGCGTCAATTTTCCAAAAAATTGAGTGTGTGCGCGCCTTAATGCGTCTATTAAAAAAATAAATAAATAGATACATATATATATATATATATATATATATATATATATATATATATATATATATATATATAGACATACACACTGATGAAATGAAGTTAAGCATACATAATATACATCATATTTAACAAATTTACATCGTTATTGTATTAAATATACAATATGAACACACACACATATATTATGAAATAAAGTTAAGTATACCTAATACACATCATGTTTAACAAACTTACATCGTTAATTATTTATAATGCAATTCAAATATTTTATTGATCGCTCTTCCTTCTAATAGGGAAAATTATTGTTCTCACAAAAATATATTGTAGGGAGTGAAAAATGGAATTATTAATATTTGGTCATTAAGATAATGAATTCGAAAAATAAAACCAAATATTACTTATGTATTTAACATGTTTTGTAATATTATGAATTTATTAAAAATTACTTATATTATTTTCGGTGAATTATGAATGTCTAACATTTAAGTTCACGACTTAGTAAAACTTAATACATGACTTAATAAAACTTAGTCATAAAGCTCCGTATGCGTACTCAATCAGCCAGATCGCAATCAGTGAGTCAGTGCGCGACTTAGTAAAATTTAGTGCGCGACTTAATAAAACTTAGTGCCCCTTAAAGCGCCGCACAAACACTCAATGCGTCGGTGCGAGATCGGAGTGCCAGTGCAGGAAGGGTGCTAGGAGAATTATGTGACTTAGATCATAAGCAGGAAGGGTGCTAGGAGAATTATGTGAATTAGATCATAAGCAGTGATACCTGACAACACTTTGAAGTGACCAGAAGGTGGCCTGAAACTTTATGTGGTGAAAGGTCATCAAGTTCAAATCCAATTGCGTGAAGCGGAGCATCCAAAGTCTCTGTATTTGGTCGTCCTTCAGTAGGTGACGGTGGTGGGTTCATCCTTCTCTGCCTCTTGATTGCCTTGGGTGCAAATTTGAATGTCCACCAAAATTTCACTTGGCTACAATTGATCCAATCTTTGTAGAGTCACTGTAAAGGCAATCATGCACCCCTTAAATCCTAAGTGTCAACAATGGTGTTGTAAGAGAAGTTTTGTTGGAGAAAATTTTGGGAGGTTATGAGATATTGTTTTCCATAATTATGGAGGTAGGATCTTCTAATAAATTTTCTAAAACAGAAAGGCGATCCCGTCAAATTCAAAGTTTGAATTCTAATCCAATAGTGAAATCTTATACCACCAGATATTTTGGATATTTATCCTGAACTTATGTATTAGCTCTGTGATTGGCTTTTTTGTTCATTTCAAGTGTTCAGACCTTTAAGCCGCTAACCATGCTGTCCAGTATCATTAAACATGAAAAGACAGTTTCACAGAATTCAAGAATCACATTCACTAATCAGCCAAAATCTGAAAGCCAAAAATTTTCTAACATAGAAAAGCCAAATAGATGCCTAAAAACCAGAGAAAAATAGGTTAATTTTTTAACAGACTCGAAAAGCAAAATATAATTGACACAAACGGATACAACCTCCTCAACCCGTCATCAATCGCGTAAAAATAACACGGTTCAAATTACAATTGCATACATAAAAAAATTCCCGATTAGTGCATCGACTCAACGACAAAAAGAGTTTCATAAAAAGTTACCACTCCGCAGAAAACTGTAGCGATAACAAAAAAACTAACCAGTAATCCGGTATTGTCTAATCGAACTTGTACAAATTAGAGGGAAAACAGCTTCAAAACAAGTGAAGCAAGCAAGCAATCATCCTCTGCAAAGAAGAGAAATGAGGAAACCAAAATATATATAATGGTGGACCGTCGTGTTAGTTTAGATAGAGCCTTAAAACAGTAAACGCCGCCGCAGTGGCACCGTGGCGAATTGGGTGACGGCGAATTCAGTCAAAATTGGACCCCTGGAATTTGAATGGTACTTTATAGTATAGTCAGTTTGTGTTGGCATGTATTTGGTTGGCTTTACGAATTAAATATCGGTTTAATGTTTTTTATATACATATTATTAAATAGAGTCAAATTGAAACTTCAAATTACTGAATTATTTTTGGCCCATTTTTGACTATTTTTTAACTTATTCATAAATATTCTCTTTTGATTTTCCAATTTTGAACATTGATGCACGAGAATAGAAACATTGATTATAATCTCTTAGGAGTGGTATGCATTAAAAATTCACCAAACGTAATTGCGTGGTTGTTAAATTGTTAAATCGGAGCTGCACAATAAATGTTACATTGTTAAACCGCACTTGAACAACAAATATAATAAACAGCTTGGTTCAGGTGAATGCGAGTGCGGCAGTTAGTAGGTCAAATAAAAATAAATTACAAGATTTTACAAATTCTTAAACAAATGTATTTACTGTTAATGATAATAAAACAGAACAAAAACTAAATAAAATGATTGAGCAACATAAAATAACAAAATCTAAAATCATATGAAGACAAATATTATCCGAAACATAAATATCAAATCATTTGCAATTGCTGTATTCGTCACATAATCGCATCAACCCACTACACCAATCCATTTAACATTCTCCTTTAACAATACTTCATCTAACCACAAACCACAACAAATACACATAGTTACATGCTGAAATACACATATTTGTGTGTATACATAACATCTATACACTTCAATACATGTTGGAATACATAATTACTTGTATAAACATCATCTACACACACTAATACATGCAGAAACACACCCTCACGGACACACAGTTACACACACACGCACACACAGATGCACACACTCAAACACACAGCTGCACACACTCTTAAGATGGACAAAAACAACCCAAAACATTATCCTCATGCCCAAAATCGACCCACAATAGCAAATCCTTCCAACAATGATGAAAAACCATCGACCAAACTCCACAAAAACACCAAGGAAATGTCGATTAATGAATAAGGAAGGTTATTCCATTCTTACATGCACAAAATCGAGACAAAAAGGAGAAGAAATCGTCTCTTGTTGCCAAGGTTGAAGAAGCCGATGGTTTAGGGGAGGGGTTGGGTAATTTTGAGTGTGTGTAGGAAGGGGAAGTGTGTGATTTGGATCCAATCTCTAGCTTTAAGTCAACCTTTTACCTTTACCTTTCCTTTTAATTAAAATTCTTAATATTGCCTACTAAAGGAATTAAAATGCTTCTTAAAATTTATTCAAGGTTCAAGCTCATTCCGAAATTATTTATTTCAAATTCCGGACTAGAATGACATTCTCGAGAATTTAAGAATCTCCTTGAATTTAATTAATACTATAATTCAACCAAGAATTATTTATCCATCCCGGGTCCAAATATGATACACAATAATTTAAATCCTGAAATGTTAATTAAATACAACAATTAAATCAATGAATAATTATCAAATATTTCGGGCATCACATTGACCATCAGAGTTCTTTATCTGCTACTGCACTATATCCGAGTCTCCTTTTGTATTCAACGTAACCTTTAGAACACAAGTGAATTAACTCCTTCAAATCTCCACCTTGATTCACTTCTGATCTCTCAGGTCATCCTCCTTTTCACCTCAGGAGCTTTGTTAAATTCCCAACATTCACTATCTTCAAGCAGTGCTGGAATTTAGTATTAGGAACCGGCTTAGTCAACATGTCAGCTGGATTATCCAATGCTGACACCTTTTGCACTTCTATTTCACCTTGCTCCACCACATCTCTTATAAAATGGAATCAGACATCAATACACTTGGTTTCTTTCGTGATGCATAGGATTCTTTGTGAGATGCAATGAACTTTGGCTGTCACTTAATGCAGTTGCCTTTAATCTTTCACCAATGGGTATTCAGATTACATTTTTAATCATATTGCCTCTTTAATTGCTTCGGTTGTGGCTACATATTCTGCTTCTGTTGTTGATGAGGCAACGATGGGTTGCAAATTAGCTTTCCAACTTATTGCATAACCCACATCCACAAATCCGATCAATTTATCATCATCTTCCCGCCCTTTTCCAAACATCAATCCTAGTGTCAGAGTACCTTTCAAGTATCATAGTATCCACTTCACATCTTACCAATGAGTTTTTCCTGGTTTAGCCATAAACCTACTTACTAAGTGATAAGTGTGATTTTTACACTTAATTTGATATATGATTAGGGGTATTTTTGTAGTGATTCCTAGAAAATATTACACGTTTTGGTATATATTTGTATATGTCAGGAATCTAGGTCCAAATGCATAAAACTGGATGAAATGGGCTTAAAAATGCTGAAAAAGGACCAAACTGAGCAATGGAAAAGGAGGGACCAAATAGCAAGATTGGAGATTTCAGGTCCGCGATCGATCGACAAATGACGAAGATCGGTCGCGGATATGAAAAATTTGGTTATTTTGTCCAGAATGTTTCCGCGATTGATCGGCAACTGACAAAGATCGATCGCCAAACCCTGAAAATCGAGATTTTGTTTCCTACTTGGTGATTGTGTGTCCAAACTTTGCAAAATTCCTCCACACTATTTATAGAAGATTTTCAGACGTTTTTGGGGGCTTTTGCACACATTTTCTGAAACCTAGCAGCCACTCCTCCCTAAAAATAAAGACCACAAATCATTGAAGAGCAAGAGCAACGCAAGGAACGAAAAAACGGAGCGACGCACGGAGCGACATCCTCGTTATCTTAGTATTTCTGAACTTGATTATTTTTTATTTCATATTGTGATGTTAAATTTGTTTAAAGACATGTTTTTACATTATAATTTGATTATGGTTGTTGGCTAAAATATTTGTCAAGACATAGGGATCCCATGTTTGAACCCTTGAGTTAATTAACGGTTTTGATTTAATTTCTATGATCTTTGCGCATAATTTATGTTTTTAATGCTTGTAAAAGATTAGCTACCTTTTGCATGATATTGGTAATCGTAATTGAATTGACCATAGGAGATTACGATACGACGTAGTAAATTAGGCCGTGGGTTTTAGGTTGAGACGGACCAAGTAAAATCTAGCACACGTGTGATAGCAATAGATTTACCAAAATCGAAGGCTAGTAGTTTTCACAAAGCGTTTTTCGGTATTAATCATTCAATAAAGACACGGGAGTGATTTATTGTAGATTAATGCTAGACTTGTTATAACCGGACCAAGGTATAACGAATGAAATGGGAAAACTCGTCACCCTAGAACATAGAACATTGAATCTTAATTAATAGACAACTTTTGGGGGATTACATGGGTGAACCGACGTCTTGATAATTCGTTTATAAATTCTCTTCAATTATTCATCACTGCTGGTTAGGTTAATTTTTGTGCTTAAGTCAATTTAGTTTGATAAGCATTTCATAATCATAGGTTAAATATAGAAATTCTAATCGAACGTGATAATTACTACTAGTCCATGTGGGTACGGCACTCCTTACTCTTAAACCCTTATACTAAAACTTGACACCGTGCACTTGCAGAATAGAATCGCTACACTCGAAAATATTGTTTAAAATAATAGCGATCAAGTTTTTGGCGCCGTTGCCGGGGACTAGTTTAAGTAATATCATACTAGATTAGTTGACTGCAATTCAGCCATTTTCTTTTTTTCTTTTTGTTTTTGATTTGTTTTTCTTCTCTCTTTTCCTATCTACTATTATACTATTCGCCTTCTCTTTGGTTGGATTTTGTAGGTTATTACTCCCTAGTGCAAGCTAAGGAGTGAACAACCGGCACTTGAGCCTTTTGACCCTGAAATTGAAAGAACTCTTCTTAGAAGACTAAGAGAAGTTCGAACAATAGCTGAAAATAATGCAGGAGGAGGTGGAAGAGATGAAAGACGGAACGAAGAGGTGCCTAATAGAAGATCCCTCATGGATTATGCTCATCCCTCGTTCCATGGGTCATTGTCTAGTATCACTAGACCAAGCATACATGCGAACAACTTTGAAATCAAGCCTGCAATCATACAAATGATCCAGCACTCGGTGCAGTTTGGGGGAGCGACCACTGATGATCCTAACACTCACATAGCGAATTTCTTGGAAATTTGCAACACCTTCAAGCATAATGGCGTCACTGACGACGCCATCAGGTTACGACTGTTCCCATTCTCTTTAAATAATAAAGCTAAATCTTGGTTGCATTCTTTGCCTACAGGATCAATTACCACTTGGGATGGGATGATGCAAGCTTTCATGTCAAAATACTTCCCACCATCAAAGACTGCTAAGATGCGAAATGATATCACTACATTTGCGCAACATGATCCTGAAACACTGTATGAAGCATGGGAGCGCTTCAAGGACTTACTGAGGAGATGCCCACACCATGGCCTTCCCATCTGACTGCAGGTACAAACTTTCTATAACGGTTTATTTTATGATAACAGTTCTATGATTGATGCAGCATCAGGAGGTACTGTGATGAGAAAGACACCCGAGGAGGCCTATACACTGTTGGAGGAGATGGCTGCTAATAGCTGTCAATGGCAGTCCGAGAGGAATTTGCTAAAGAAGCAAGTTAGAGTTCATCAAGTGAGCGAAGTTACTGCTTTGGCCGCTCAAATTGAGGCATTGAACAAGAGACTAGATAGCATGAGCATGACAAGGATGAAAGCTCAAGGGATTACTTGTGACCTATGCGGAGGCAATCATCCGAGCGTTGAATGCCAAACAGGTAACCCATTCGCTCAAACTAATGAAGCTGTGAATTATGTAGGAAACCGGCCACAAACAACCCCTACCCAAATACATACAATACGGGGTTGAGGTATCAACCGCAACCACCACCGGGTTATCTACCACAGCCGAGTATGGAGGAACTATTGACCAAGTTCATATCCTCAACTGAAACAAGGATGAATAAACAAGATTCATCTATCAAAAGCTTGGAGCTTCAAGTAGGGCAGTTGGCAACTATCTTGGCTGGGAAAGCACTAGGAACTCTACCGAGTGACACAGAGAATCCAAGGGAGCAAGCCAATGCAGTGACTCTAAGAAGTGGAAAGGAACTTGGCAAAGAGAATGAGATAAAAAGGCTAGAAATCAAGCAAGAGGATAATGAGCAATCACGCAACAATGGTAAGTCTACTAAGTCCACTACACCAAGCACACCACAAGAAAAGCTACATATTCCTCTCCGATTTCCTGCAGCAGTCAATAGGGCAAAGGTTGATTCAAACTTTGCAAAATTTTTAGACATGCTAAAGAATTTGCATGTAGACATACCATTTATTGATGCATTACGAGAAATGCCAAATTATGCTAAATTCTTAAAGATGATGTTGTCTAAGAAGCAGAAATTGGGAGAGCACGATACTGTCTTTTTGACTGAGGAATGTACTGCTATTGTGCAAAAGAAATCGGCTACCAAGTTAAAAGATCCAGGGAGTTTCTCTATTCCTTGCACTATTGGGACTATTTCTTCCATTAAATCATTATGTGATTTGGGTGCTATTGTGAACTTAATGCCTTTGTCTGTTTTTAGGCGACTCGGACTGGGAGAGCCGAAGACCACAAGGGTGGTGTTGCAAATGGCGGACAAGTCTATCACCTACCCACTAGAAATCGTCGAGGATGTTCCAGTCAAGATAGATCAATTCACTTTCCCGGTGGATTTTCTAGTGTTGGATATTGAGGAGGACGCGAGTATGCCATTGATCCTGGGGCGCCCATTCCTAGCTACTGGAAGAGCTATTATCGATGTTGAAGAAGGGAAGTTGATCCTCCGTGGAGGAAAGGATCATGTTACCTTTACTATGTTTCAAACTTCACCACATGCACACAACACACACACATGTTTTATTATTGATAAAATTAATATTTTGGCTGATGATGTGGTGCAAGATACAGATAAGATGAAGGTGAAGGCCGAACTAGAGACTGAAGAAGGCAAGATCCATGACATCGGTGAAGCCAAGGAAGGCGAAGAAGCAAAAAAGATAAAAGGACGTTTATGAAGGGAGAGACAGTCCAATTGCATAAAGCGCCACCACCTCGCATTTTCCAAAGCAAGCGAAAGGCTTCATGGATTGGACCATTCACGGTGACTACCGTCTATGCTCATGGAGCAATTAAGGTAAGTGATCATATTCTAGGCACTTACGTGGTAAATGATCAGCGGTTAAGGCACTGCAACGTGGATGACACTAATCCACATACTCCGAAATGTTAAAGCGATATTGGTAATAAGTCCAGCTTGGGACTATAAATCAAGAACTCTTTCTTAACCCTTTGCTTTGTTTTAGTTTATTTTGATTTGTTTTGTTTTTGATTTTGGTGAGACTCCATGAGTGCTGTAACGTGTTCCAACACTATACCCCATGAACTGACGAGGAATTGGACAACGATCACTGACGGTCGTTGTCAACGGTAACTGTTTTGTCCTATTTTCCGTGCCTAGTGTCACGCCCCGAAACCCGAGCGCGTGACACCGGCGTTGAATCCAAACATGATATTCGGATATAACAAGCCTCGTGTACAGATCTATGATAAAACCAGTCTATTTATTCCAAAATCAATAGATTGTCAATATAATTGCAAATACGAAATACAATTATCTCGAATTTAATAAAAGTTGCGGAAGCGTAAATAATATAGTAAATCTTCTTGAAGATTCCTCATGGATCACCATCCCCAGAATTGTTCTTCTCTTTCTTCCTCGATCTCTTCTCCTTCGACTTTGTCTGGGAGGGGAGGTAAGGGGGTGAGTGTTTGGAAAAACACCCAGCAAGCGGGGGCCAATCGATGTGACAATATAATACTTTTTTCATAATTTTTCCGAAACATATATCATAATCGGAGCATAAACTGATATGAATACTGAAACATAAACTTAACAGAGTTGCTCTAATCAGAGCCAGAACAGAACATGTCATATCGGAAATATTTATCATATACGTAAAGCACATTAAATCATCTAATTTCCTCCTGGTACTGATATCAGTTCTCTAGACTTAACCCTCATAGAGATAAGGTCAGAACATCGGATCACCCACGAATAAAGGGTCTGGACTTTCCAGAACAACGGTTAACCACCGTATCAGGTCAGCATGTCGGTTATAATCCCACCGCATCAGGGTCAGAAACAGAAACAGAACTCGGAATTCCCACCAATTGGATTTCGATATTTAAAGTGCTTCAAAAATATAATTTTCATCAAAACATCATAATTTCATAGTTTCAACATAATTCACATAATCGATTGAGTTTCAAAACATACTTATGATTTTTCAAAAACGAAATGAATATATAACAAGAGCCCACTTACAGTCGAAGCACGTTGAGATGAGATTCGGGTTGAAGAAATGGTGAAAATCTCCTCCTCTATTCCTTGTAAGTTTTCGAAATATTTGTGTGTGTGTAGTGTGTGATTCTCGAAAAATGATATGTGTAGAGTAGTCTTTTCTTGGCAAGATGTAGTGTGATTTTAATGTGGGGAGCTGTACTCCAATTTAGATCCTTTATGTTGGCTCCTAATGGCAAGACTTAAGTGGATGATAAGTGTATGGTGTTAATGTAATTGGGAGGCATTTAAGTAGGGAGGATTGAGGGGCATGAGTTGGGGTCATCAATGGGAGTCAATTAAGTGGGGAGGATTGATGGGTCATGAGTTGGGGTCATTAATGGGATGAACATATGGAGTCATCATCTTTAGTTTAGGAGCATGATTTAGAGACATTTAAGTTGATCATAAATCCTAGCCATTTAGTTTATAATTTTAGCAAGGAGATGAATGACTAATCAAGATTGGAAAAATGCACTTGAATAGGCAAATTGAGTGGTCATGACATTTCATAATTGAGTAAGTAATGAATGTGATAATCAATGGGTAATGTAGAAGAATTTATTAAAAATTACGAACTTAGGCAATCTAATGGCATGATTTAAGTAAGCCATTAAATGTTATTATATTGTATTGAATGTGATTGAATGGTGGTTGAATGGGATTGGATGGTGGCAAAATTTGTGTTAAAGCACTTAGTGTCATTGAATTACTAATGACAAGATTTGGGCAAGTCTATTGAATGACTAACATGATTTGGGGCAATGCAAAATTTGGGGTCATCACACCTAGTACATTGAGGACAATGCATGAATTAAGTTTGGGGGAGTGCATTACTGTGTCATGCTTCTTATTTGGAAATTGATCGTTTATTGAGCACCAACAAAATTTTTCTTGAAAATGAGTTCAATTAGTAAGATAAGAATGAATCATAGTAGTGGTCTCTATTCCATGATGATATTAATGCCACTATGCATGTCAACTTGAGTTTTGATGATTGTAAGACTTGTTTGTGAATATCTTGTTTTGAGTAGCATGTCAAAGATGATGAATATTTTGAGCACATTTGAGTCATAATCTTGTGAATTGCACTTGTACTAGTGAAATTTTTGTGAACTTAATGAATTGTTTTTGAGCATCTTAGAGTACCTTAGAAACTATTTGATGACGACACTTCAAGGCGAAATTTTATAGTCATTAACTTGATTAGGAGATGATCTAGGCGATCTTTGGACCGTTTGAGCCTTTCAAGCTTACCATGTTTACATTAATCCCTAGTATCCAATTTTGAGCATAACTGAAAAAGAATGGAGTGTGTTTAACATACTATTAGCCCCCATTCAACATTTTTTTTTTTGGCAACTCATTATACCCACCTTTATATGCACATGAATTGCTACATTTGGATGAGCTTATTATTGAAAAATAATTGATGATGAGAAAAGAAAAAGATAGATAAAGACTTGAAAAAAAAAATATATCTAATTAAGACCCAAAGTGGCCAAGGTTACAAGCAAGTTGTGCTAAAAAATTGAAATTTACATGATTATACTCTCTTCTTTGTGCTATCATATCCTTTCTTTGAAGCCAAACACCTAGGCCTAACGCTACAAGCTTAAAAAGACCTAGTGATCCAAGTCTAGTGAGTAACTACATTAGTGAAGAAGTGTTTGAAAATAGGACTAAGAGGTGCTCAACGATAATCTTACTTTTCATTGACTAGCATGATTTGATCTATGAAATTGCATGAAACTTGAAAGTGACAATAGCACACACGCACGTTCTGAGTTGGCGACGTGTTGCTTGATCTAAGAGAAAAACAACTTATTAAACTTTCTGATTGATTCTTGTTCGTCTGTAAGTGAGATGCCTGAGTTACATGATTGACTGCGAAGTGGTTTACTTGAATCTTTAATATTGAACTCTACTGTTTGATTTTATTTCTTGCTCGAGGCGATCAAGCTTAAGTTTGGGGGAGTTGATAAGTGTGCTTTTTACACTTAATTTGATATATGGGGTGTTTTTGTAGTGATTCCTAGAAAATATTACACGTTTTGGTATATATTTGTATATGTCAGGAATATAGGTCCAAATGCATAAAACTTGATGAAATGGGCTTAAAAATGATGAAAAATAACCAAACTGAGCAAATCTGGAAAAGGAGGGACCAAATCGCAAGATTGGAGATTGGAGGTCCGCGGTCGATCGGCAATGACGAAGATCGATCGCCAGATTTCCGCGATCGATCGACAAATGACGAAGATCGATCACGGATATGAAAAATTTGGTTATTTTGTCCAGAATGTTTCCGCGATCGATCGGCAACTGACGAAGATCGATCGCCAAACCCTGAAAATCGAGATTTTGTTTCCTACTTGGTGATTGTGTGTCCAAACTTTGCAAAATTCATCCACACTATTTATAGAAAATTTTCAGACGTTTTTGGGGGCTTTTGCACACATTTTCTGAAACCTAGCAGCCACTCCTCCATAAAAAGAAAGACCACAAATCATTGAAGAGCAGGAGCAACGCAAGGAACGAAAGAACGGAGCGACGCACGGAGCGACATCCTCGTTATCTTAGTATTTCTGAACTTGATTATTTTTTATTTCATACTGTGATGTTAAATTTGTTTAAAGACATGCTTTTACATTATAATTTGATTATGGTTGTTGGCCAAAATATTTGTCAAGACATAGGGGATCCCATGTTTGAACCCTTGAGTTAATTAACGGTTTTGATTTAATTTCTATGATCTTTGCGCATAATTTATGTTTTTAATGCTTGTAAAAGATTAGCTACCTTTTGCATGATATTGGTAATCGTAATTGAATTGACCATAGGAGATTACGATACGACGTAGTAAATTAGGCCGTGGGTTTTAGGTTGAGACGGACTGTGTAAAATCTAGCACACGTGTGATAGCAATAGATTTACCAAAATCGAAGGCTAGTAGTTTTCACAAAGCGTTTTTCGGTATTAATCATTCAATAAAGACACGAGAGTGATTTATTGTAGATTAATGCTAGACTTGTTATAACCGGACCAAGGTATAACGAATGAAATAGGAAAATTCGTCACCCTAGAACATAGAACATTGAATCTTAATTAATAGACAACTTTTGGGGGATTACATGGGTGAACCGACGTCTTGATATTTCGTTTATAAATTCTCTTCAATTATTCATCACTGCTGGTTAGGTTCATGTTTGTGCTTAAGTCAATTTAGTTTGATAATCATTTCATAATCGTAGGTTAAATATAGAAACTCTAATCGAACGTGGTAATCACTACTGGTCCCTGTGGGTACAACACTCCTTACTCTTAAACCCTTATACTAAAACTTGACACCGTGCACTTACGGTATAGAATCGCTACACTCGAAAATACTGTTTAAAATAATAGCGATCACTAAGCTGGTTGCATAGGCTAAGTATGGCCTGGTGCAAACCATGTCGTACATTAAACTCCCTGTGGCACATGAATATGGAACTTTATTCATGTACTCTTGTTCCTCTTCTTACTCTAGACATTGCTCACTTGACAATTTGAAATGTGATGCTAAGGGAGTCATTACTTCCTTAGAGTTAGACACTGAATCTGTCAATGACTTTCGTTGTATAATCTTCTTGAAAAATATACATGTATCTGCTTTCTGTCTCTCACAATACTCATTCCCAGAACTTTTCTAGTTGAACCCAGGTCCTTCATATCGAAGTCTTCTCTCAGCATATTCTTCAATTTCATGATTTTCTCTTTGCTTTCACATGCAATTAGAATGACATCAACATATAACAACAAATAAATTGTACATTCTTTAGATTCCCTTTTGAAGTATACAGTCATTGAGTGTTGGAATTCAATTATAACTCACTTTGTTGAAAGTTGGTTAAATGGATGAAGATTAAACTCATGCATGTAAGGTGTTTGTTAATATGCTTAAATGTGATTCAAGTGTGGGTCTAAGCCTTGTTAGTGGGTGATGTAAGGAACTAACTTCTATAGCTTGTAGCCATTGTAATATTTTAGTGGGTGTTGGCTATCGTATGAGATGTGTTACCTTGGTAAGCATGAATCATATTTATGGAACTCAATGCATCTTTACTTTGTTTAAAGTTGAATTTAAAAAAAATAAAGACTTTATGTTGGGATTAAGAGAATTGGTTATAAATGGTAGAATCTCTTATATACATGGATTCTTCCTTGCATGGTTATGTTATTGAATGTGAGATTATGTGCATCAAGTATTGATTATGAGTTGACCCCTAAATTTTTGAGTTCGTGTAGAGTCTTCCTGAGCTCCCGGACAACGAGGAGGGTAACTTGATGGTAAAAACACAGACTTTAAGGTATGTAGTAACATACGAATAGGTATGTTATGAATAAATCATATACTTATGCATAAGATGTTTAGTAGGATGTGTAAATGTAAATTAATTGATATGTGAATTGAATTAATGTTTATGGCATGGTGAATAGGAGAAGAGGATTATCGAATATGAGAGTTGAGTTGATTGTCTGTGGTATGATGGATATGAGAAATGATTAGGGGGTGATATTGATTGATAGGCATACTGATCAATAATATGTTTTTAGGCACAAATGAACGATGGGTGACATATTACGAGTACTTTGCGTCATTGTGACGGTAGTATGTATTTATAATTATCTTGATTTATTATGTAGTTGTGGAATTGTGAAAACAGGAACAGCTCGAGGAACATATTGTTACTACAAAGTAAGCATGGAGTATTTCTTGATATACTCCTTTTTGTATAGTTACCGAATATTCTCGGAGATGAATATTATGTTTTAAATAATGATTTTTAATTGAGTGACTAAAACAACTATGGGATTTTGGAAACAGGAGCAATTTGAAGGATTCATTATTATTTCGGAAACACATGGGGAGTCTCTTTTATGATACCGTATTTGTTTATTTTGTTAATTATGAATCATGCGTTTAATATATATATTTGTACCATCTTGTTGGGGTACTCACCCTGTATGGACTGTTTCTATTGAAACGGGTAAACAGGTACTACGTTATTGGAGAAAGTATGGTGAACCCCACTGGATAGCATCTTGTTTGGAAGCATTATACCAGTATTGGTAAATGAGGGAATACGATATATGCAAGTAGATTTATACTCATTTATTCATTGCTCGTTTGTGAGTATTATAATGCATGTATATGCCTGTATAAGTGTTGCAAAGCTCCCCTTTTTACCTAGTTGATATATGTGCATTCTATTCGGAGGAGATTATGCTTAATGAATTGAATATATAGATATGATGTGTGCTTGTCACGGGTATTAGTTAGATACTTTATTTTGGTGAGTTATTGGGAAATTGTTTATGTGATTGATTACTGATCGAGGATATGTGTCAGTGATATATATATATTGGTGTCTATATTTTTTACCCGGTTGTCCAATTTACAGGGAGATTTTGCCCAAATTTTTATAAAACCCACAATTTGAAATATGAAGCACGTAGAGAGTTTTAAAGAATAAGTTTCGTTTATACACTTATGATCTCAGATTGAACGATTAGGGGTATATCTCAGTCATAATACTTGATTATCATTGAGGGGGCTTACAGTCAAACTGCAAAAAATGGGCCAGCTTCTACATCTCTTATGAAGTCATTGAGGGTAGTTATTTCCTATTGTATAAGTAGATAGGAAAACTCATTGTTGAGAGATACTTCATTTCTTTGGTAAAAGTCTTGGGTGTGAGTTTTGGCAACAGGAGCGTTTCTCTTCTTGTGATTTCTTTGTGTATCTGAAAGAAGTAAAACACTCGGTTGTAATCTCGATTCTTGGTAATAGTGGATGATCCTGATGAAGGTCAAGTGGATGTAGGATTGTTATCCGAACCACTATAAACTCTTGAGTATATTTCTTTTTGTTCTTTATCTTTGGTGTGCATATGATTCTTGAGTAAATTATAACTCGATTTACTAGAATAATTTGAAATGTATGTGAAATTAAATAGTAGGGTTTATAATAATTGTGGTAAATTATGGGCTTTTATTATGCAAGTTCCATCCACAACCATGCTCTCAATAGGCTCTAAGTCATCAACAATTTGGGTCATGTTTATTCATTTGTATCATAAGATGCAATTTAAACTTATATAAAATATACGATAACAACTAAGCTTTTAATCTCAATAAATTATTGTAGACTACATAAACAATAGACATAATTAAGTTGGATCACACACGTGTCAGTCTTCTCCAAGCACTTCAATCGGTCAGAATATCATCATTAATGCCCTTGAACTCAAAGTCTTTGCGTATAATTTCGAAACATATCTACTTTGGTCGTCCTCACGCTCTCGAGAAATGATCAAAATCAATGGACTCCACTCGATGCATAGGTGCATTGTTGAGCCTATATCGTATGTGACCAAACCAACGTAAAAGACTTTCTTGCATCTTTTTTTTCTATACGAGCTATACATACTTCAGATCGAATATATTCGTTCCTCATTTTATATTTTCTAGTCTTACCGCACATCCAACGAAGCAAACACATCTCTGGTCTTTTGTTATCTCATCCCTATGGCGAACATGAAAAGACTTAACGCGACCCTTGGTGCAATCCGATAGTGATCGAAAACTCATT
Source organism: Haberlea rhodopensis (assembly GCA_907163345.1). Classification (NCBI taxonomy): domain Eukaryota; kingdom Viridiplantae; phylum Streptophyta; class Magnoliopsida; order Lamiales; family Gesneriaceae; genus Haberlea; species Haberlea rhodopensis. The sequence continues at coordinate 113,606 of CAJQUN010000078.1, forward strand.
TGTCACCCCACTGCACGTTCTCACATTAGATGATACTCCGTCGTACATGTTCTTAATTATATGAAATACTCGATGTGAACTGTTTTCTTCATCAAAATCCATCATAATATCTGCCTTGAGACTTTATCGTAGGCCTTCTTCAAGTCTATATATATATATATATATATATATATATATATATATATATATATATATATATATATATATATATATCGTAAACATGAATAGAAAAATCGTACTTCATACGTCGAGGATTTATATCGTAATGTTTGTGTAACTTCAATCCACGTAGAACAAACAACCAACAATCTCCAACGCCCACCTAACACAATGTCCCCAACTTAATTATATATTTTTTTAAGAACTAGAAGTCTAGATAAATTTATTATCACTGTTATTATTGTTAAATTAAATAATTATGGATATTTCCTATACTATTTATTGGGGAAGTGATGGCGAAATCTCGAACGTGTGACCCGGTTTTCCGACACGAATGGTGTTATTCGAGCTAGGAGCTTGGGCAATAATTATGGATATGCAGTTGCCTTCTCTCGAGGGAATAGCTATGCTGGCTGCTCCTGTGTGCTGCCTTGCATAAAGTGGAACAAATCATCCAAAGATTGTTGGATTGTGACAACAATTTTGGACTTTTCTGCGTCAAATGTATAATGAGCCTTAATGGCCAATTTAAGGGATACGATTTTTTTTTCGTGGAATTCAGTTGGGTTTTAATTGGAGATGGTGGAGTTTATAATAATATTTTTTATATAAATTTTGTTGTGCTAAAATCTTTTAGGAATATTGTGTTCAAATAACTGATTTTGTTGATACTTTATAGGTATTATTGGTTGACATTTATGAGTTCAAGATGAATGAAATAGGTTTTTTTAACCATAATTTTGTAACCATAATATCATATCTCATGTCATAAACTTGAAATGAAATAAGTACAATTTATTTTCTCTATACAAGTTGTTGAAGTATAATAATTATCTCTCCTTATAGAGTAATCGAAGTGTGACGTTTGAGATGCTACGGTTTAAAGATTAGAGTTGCATTATTACCAAATGTTATAGCTTTTAGTAATGCGGCAAGTGTTTGATCCTACAATTGATATCAGAGTCAATGTCACGTGTGTGATTCTCAAAAGTTGTAAGGTAGTGTGTAATAATTATCCCTGCTTGGAGAGTGATCGAAGTGTAACGCTTGTGCTATTATACGGTTTAAATATTAGGATTGCACCGATATCACCAATTATACCTTTGGTAAAACGACAATCATTTGATCTTACACGTATAAAAGATATTAGAGTAATCATTGTTTGTCTATTTGATGTCTTTGTATTTAAAAATACCCCAATTATAAAATATTAGTGTATTAAAGATGTATTCAATTTTCGGTATATGTATGTTTTAATACTTTTTTTTTTACTTCCTAAATAATATCATCTTAAATGTATTATAAAATATTAAATTTATATAATAATATTATCTTAATTCTCTTGATGTATGTTTTATTCCCTAAAATATCGTTATATTTACGCAATTTGAAAGGAGTAAATTTTTGAAATATTAAAAAAAAAATGGTGAGGACAAAAGAAATAAAATAAAATAAAAAAAGAACCTTAAACCATCAGCAAAGCAGAGAACACAGAAAAACATGTGGATTGTAACAGAGCACTGGAATTTAGTGAGAGTTCCTTTTATTGCTACTAACTTCTAAAATTCCCATACATTTAATAATAATAAATTAGTAACCACTATTTAACAAAGCCTCAAATTATTTTTTTCTAAATAAAATCTAATATTCGAGATTTTAAAGGATTAATGGAGAGAAGGGTAGTGGGAGAGCTTCAACCAGAGTAGTTCCATTTCGGCTCGACTACATATTAAACAACAACAATGGAATATAAAAATCATTTTGATACATTAGATGCAAAATTTTGCATAACAAACCTTCAATAGGGCTCCCTTTGTTTCATTTCATATATCTCGTTTTCAAAGTTTTCTCTCATATCTCTATATTGAGTGTGTATTTTATAATATTTGTGAGGTAGTTTTTTCTCCAATATTGAGAGTGTTGTTATCTTTGAAAGATAGCGAGATGATGTAACCCACAAAATATTATAGCGGAATCTTTTCATATTGCCCGTGGTTTTTACCCTAATAATTTTTAGGAGTTTTCACGTAAATTCTGGTATCCACTTTATTCTTCATTTTCATTAGTTGATATGCCATTATGCCGCACATGGGGCCAACAAGTGTATCAGAGCCTCGTTGTAAAAATCTTAAAAATTTTAAGTATGCTATGTGGTTGCAGTCTTGACTGATCTTCCACGTCAGAAAAGATTTTTGAGATTTTTTTTTAGGCAATTTATTGTTGTCAGAATGGCAACATGGTTCGAAATCGAAAAGTTCAATGGAAGTAATTTCATGATGTGGAAGATGAAGATGCAAGCAGTTTTACGAAATGATAAATGTTTGGCGGCTATTGGAGATAAACCGGCTGATATCACAGACGATGAAAAGTGGAATGGGATGAATGATAATGTTATTACCAATTTGCATTTGGTTCTAGCAGATGGAGTATTATCAAGTATCGCTGAAAAGAAAAATATAAAAGATATTTGGGATACTCTAATAAAATTGTACGAGGTCAAGTCACTACACAACAAGATTTTCTTAAAGAGAATGATTTATACTCTTCCTATGTCTAAATCCTTATCGGTGACCGACCGTATCAATACTTTGAATACTCTATTTGTCCAGCTCACTGCTTTGGGGCATAAAATAGATGAATTTGAACGCGCGGAGCTTCTACTACAAAGTCTACCGGATTCATACGATCAACTCATCATCAATCTGACCAATAATATCACTACTGATATGGTAGTCTTCAACAAAGTTGCAGTTGCGGTTCTTGAAGAGGAAGTCGGCGCAAGAATAAGGATGACAGGTTGACAAGTTCGAAGCATGCAGAGAATTTGCCGATGATGAGAGGAAGGTCGACAGAGCGTGACTCCAATGGGAGCCACAAGTATGGTAGATCAAAATCCAGAAGTATGAAGAAGAATTTTTACTGCTATAATTATGACGGTAAATGACACTTCAAGAAAAATTGTACTCCCCTGGTTTCATTTCATATATTGATAAAGGAAAATAATAAAGTGAGTTGTGTTGCAAACTATCAGCTTAACTCTATTTCATATCATTGGCAAAAATTAGAGTCTCAAATTTTTGAAGTTATTTAAAAAAATTTATAAGAAAAATATATTTTTCTTCAAGTTGCAAATTGCAATACGCGTGATTTAGTAAGTAGAAATATGCGTACCCTCTTCTATAGTAATCCCTATCTTACATATTATTATATTAATAATCCAAATTTGATTGGATATGTGCAGCGGCGGACGCAAAAAATTCGGAAGGGGGGCAAAAAAAGTAAAAAAAACAATGTAGGGCAACAACAATTTAGGGAGAAAAACACAATTTTTGAGTGGCAATTTGTAAATTTTAGGAGCTAAAATTCAATTTTTTTTAAAAAAACATTCTTTGTTTTTTTTTGCTATGGCCCCCTTGCCTTTACGTAGATCTGCCCTTGGATGTGTGTGTTCCATGTAAAAGAATGGACCCTTATATAAAATTAAATTTAGACCTTGAATGTAACATGATGGCCTAAGCATCTCATTACCCGAGTTCTAAAATTCGGTTTGTTTGTTGCTGCCCTGAAGGGCACTGCCCTTAGGGGCATCATCCATCATCCATGTAGAATCTTTTTTTTCTTTAAAAAAAAAAGACTCCAAATGAACGGTGATGATGTCCCTAAATGCACTGCCCTTAAATGCATTATCAAACAAACCCTAAAATTCCATGGCAGGAGTGCAACTGCCTTTGCTCATTAACTAGAGGGGGACCTTTCACTCTTTTGACACGAAAATGGACAAATTCTAGTTAAATGTTTCGGATCTTGTATTGTGTTTTCGGGTATGCTTTTTATCCACAACCATCGTAACACGTCGACCCCCATGATTGGATATAGTCATCAGTTATCCTTATGTTAGAAAACAAGTACATACAACTTACGATTCATTGATGAGGAGCCCATTTCGTCTAATACAAGCAAAAAAAAAAATATTAAAATTTTATCAATGATCAGTTGTGGAGCTAGTAAGAGATGGGACCAATATATAGCAGTAGCCCTGTTCTTCATAATTTTGTTAACTCCTCTTTATCAAGCAATAACGGATGATCCATCTAGTTTCAAGAATAAGAGGGATGAACTCCCTTTAGTTACGAATTCGTAATAGTTGTATTACGTATAGACGCATGTAGTTTGATTGGATGAATTACATTTTTTGTTCAAACCATACGAGATCTATATTTATTTCACTTTTTTTTTTGTTTTTTATGCATATAGAATAAGATTTTATTCGTTTCACTAGACGATATTAATTAAAATGGACATCAAAATTTATGAATAAATGTATCTTCTGCAACAGGGTGGACACATGATTTTTACCAGAGGTGTAAAATATATCAAAACAAAAAAATGGGATTTAGGGGGTCAAAATATAATTTAAGGGAGATAAACTGTACTTTTTGAGGACCAAATGCTATTTTGACAACGCCTTGCCCCAATATACATCCGCAACTGTTTGACATATGTAATGAGAAGAATTCCACTCGAGAAAAGATTAGTATAAACATGTAAGTTTAGTGGTGTTGTATATACTTTTGATTTAACAAATAATGATAAACGCGATAAGAATGATGATTGCCGAGGTTGAATGAATCTCTTTTGTTTATTTTATTTTAAAAAAAACTAAAAAATATGCATAAAGAATGAGTTAATAATTCAAAACCTAAATGCTTTTTACCAAGCAATGAATAAATGCCACTTTTATTATTTAAATTGTGTTTTAATACATTACGTGACTTTAGTGATTTGTCAAGAATGCCGAGTCATTTTCCGAATGCCACGTTGACATAAGTTCAATTTAATTAATTATATAATTATAAAACATTCAGTTAATGTATCTGAATTGCAAATTGAATGTAAAGTAATGAAATGGAGTTTAATTATTTATTAAAAATACCAGATAGTTAATAAATTAATATTTTTAAAACAATTAAAAAAATTATAGTGCATCATAATAATAATAATAATAGGATATTCGAAATAAGGCGATATTGTATTAATTTTTTAATCGTTATACCTTTTTCAAAAGCGAAAAATAATTACACTTATGGATAAGATTAAAACTATGATCATGGTATGATCACCTTTAATTTAGAAATCTAGATAATTGTTATAAAATATCATAATTTTTTTACAAAATTATTTTACTAGAAACGTATGTTAATTAGTTATTAAAAAAATCTTATAAAAATCATTTATGAAATTATGATCATGGTATGATCACCTTTAATTTAGAAATCAAGATAATTGTTATAAAATATCATAATTTTTTTACAAAATTATTTTACTAGAAACGTATGTTAATTAGTTATTAAAAAAATCTTATAAAAATCATTTATGATTTTCTTAGTTTAATCCAAAAAACATTATGTACAAAAAATAATATTTATATGCCAAATTACAAGCATGGAGAATTTCTTATAACCATGAGGTATGACCCATATATGCATAGTACAAAGAAAATGAACTAAATCAGACATGACAACTAAGGTTATCAAAGAGAAATTCTTGTATTGATCGGGGTATGCCATACACAAACATAGATAAACATTTATATGTGTTATGTATGACATGATCCGGTCTATATAAGAATCTCATTTCACGTTTACATTTTAAAAAAAAATCAAATTTTATTTCTAATTTTATAATTTTTAATATTTTGGATAAAAGAAAAAAAAAAAAATAGAACAATTTGTTACCTTACAGTTCATCTCTTTACTAAAAATAGTTTGGCGGCCACTGCATTTTTCCGGTTACGTTCTAGTGTTTCTGATCTGAAAGACTTACCTTTCGACTGTTTGTAAGCTTCTACTTGGTGTCGTTGTCTCGTTATCGAAGTTTGTCAGTTGTTTATTATGTACCTCATGATCATTTAATATATTTCATATTTCTTGTTCAAAATTTTTTTTTGGAGAAATTCTTATATGCATCAAGTCTGCATCCTACATATGCACAGTACAATTTAAATGAATTAAACCAGACATATTAACTAAGGTTATCAAATAGGAATTTTTGTATAGATCGGATCATGCCATACACGAACACATACACATTTATATATGTTGGTGTATAATATGACCCAACTTATTCAAAAATTTCTCGTTACAAATAATGATAAGCTTATTTCACATGTAAATATCTCACCTAATCCATTAATTTCCTACTAATGCAAGATGCTCTCTGTACCCGCCACCTCTCTTCTTGCTAGTAAATTTCATTACATTTATATATGTAGTTCTACTTCAATTAACTCATCATCATTTCCTTCATTCCCCCCCTCAACGCTTCACTCAATCTAAACCCATAAAGAATCAAACTCAAAAACCTAAGAAAATCATCAAATTTTGATAAGAAATGAGGGATGCACCTTATTCCCTGAATGAATTTCACAGCAACTTATATCCACCAGCTTACACCGCATCAGCAGCAGCGCCGCCGCCGTATCCGTCGTCCAAATGCGACGGGCAGAGGTGTCCGTGGTGGCCGTACTCCAATTCCAAAGAATTCAAGGCAAACACGGCCTTAGTCATCGGCATCCTCATATGTGCACTGATATGCGGTCTCGCGTTCAACTCCGCCATTCGATACCTCATACGGGTTCATTACAGGAGGCGGCGGAGGCAGCATCAACAGACGTCGGAGAATGGGAAAGAGGGGCTTGGAAGCGGCGCGGGAGATACCGATGAGGAAATTCCGGTTCTGAATTATACGGAGGGGATGAAGCTAGCTGGAGAAGAGTCGGAGTGCATAATCTGCTTAACGGAGTTTGCGATTGGGGAGAAACTTAGGGTTTTAGAGGATTGTAAGCATGGATTCCATGTAAACTGTATTCAGCAATGGCTGCTTTTGCATTCTTCTTGTCCTACTTGCAGAACCAAGTGTTCAGTGAAATCCTCGACTCCTCCTTGAAATTGAATCCGATCTTTTGTAATAGTACAACATTTTCCATAGCTGCCATTTTTTTCGGTGCCCTAATTTACAGAGATTTGTGATAGTTTCTTGGTTTAAATTTTGCTTCTGCTACAATGGCTTCGTACGAGGGTGGTGAGGAAATCCAGTTTCATTAGCTGACGTAATATGCAAATGGGTACCTTAAAATTGAGAAATCCAGTTTCATTATTTACAAATGGGTACCTTAAAATTGAGAAATCCAGTTTCATTATTTACAAATGGGTACCTTAAAATTGAGAAATCCAGTTTCATTATTTACAGATGGGTACCTTAAAATTGAGATATCTTAATATTTACCCATCAAGTGTCAATAATTTTGGAGTTACCGATGATTTAGTTTGTGTTTGCAAATATTTTTATAAAATATTTATCTGTTTTAGATCAAAAAAAGCATATTTTTAGTGTTTGATTTCTTTGTTTCTGTTATCGCTTATCTAAAAAAAATTGGTAAAAACAGAAGCAGATAATATGATATATTTTTGACTGCTTTAAATTGAGCAATGCAAATTTTGTAATTAAATAAAATTTATTAATATTTTTTTTATTTTAATAGCAAACATTCAATATTTTAAAATCTTTCACAAGATTAAGCAAGTTGTAAATTCCAAATGTTTTAGGGCCTTCCGGTAAATAGCCCAACTCCATTCAAAGGCCTATTTTACTTTGAAGAAGCCCAACCCATGCATTGGGCAAAAATTTGCTTTCTTAATATGGGTAAGTGAGAAATGCACGAGGGCGGATAGAATGAGGGCAAGCTCCTATGAATGTTATATTTTTATGATTGTATACATATATTTTATAAGAAAACCAAGTTTCACCTTGCCTAATCTATGAAATCGTTCTTCTTCATCGTCTATTTCATCTCCCAATTTTTTTAACTCCGTCTCTTATATATAATATATATATAATTCACAATTTAAAACAATAATTATAACTTATCATACCCAATACGTACGTAGAAACATTATAACTTTTTCAGAAAATTTCGAGGAATAATTACAGCATTCGTCCTGTATGTTAGTCTCTTCTTTTTTGGTCCCCTATATTGTCAAAACTGGATTTTTGTCTCGTATAGTGTTCATAACATCAGCACTCTCCTGGAAAAAAAATGACTTAAAATTACAACAACAAAAAAAAAAGACTGAAACTGCAAAAAAAAAAAAGTCACCGTACTCAGGCATGCGCAAACACAACTGCATAATGTACTCATGTAGCAGGAACTTTGTATCCGACGCTCTACGAAAATGGTTAAGCCAAATTATTATGGAGTCCATTTTAATCATTTATAAACTATTTTAAATATTCGTATTTTACCCATGTGAGGCAATGGATACTACTACACAAAGCTAGCAGACTAAGACTGGATTTAGACTACTTAAAATATCAAATTCGCAATTAGATCAATATACAATACCAAAACTATACTTTTCCCAAATTTAAGCAAAAGCCTAGCATAGTCACCTATTACGACTCTAAATGTTTCATGTATACTATATAATTCACAATTTAGAACAATAATTATAACTAGCGTACCCAATACGTACGTGGAAATATTATAACATTCAGAATGTTCCGAGGAATAATTACAGCATTCGTCATGTATGTTTGTCTGTAAAAACCTGATTTCCCAACTAAGTCAACCATTAAAATTTTAGCCAACCAAACTACTCTAGGTTATTTATTCAAATCAAAAACTTAATATTTAAATAATTAAGAATTTGTATAAAAGATAATATTTGGTTTATATAATTTAATCTTGTATAGTTTTAAAACAATTAAAAGTGTGTAGATAATTAATACAAAGTCATTGATAGATAATGATTCACTTTACAAAATAACTAATAGATAAATACGGGTTAATAAAATATTTAATAAATAATTAGGAGTTGATTTTTAAAAAATATTCTAGTTTTCTTCATTTTCATCGGAAGAAACATCATGTCCTCCCAAACATTGTAAGTGGTTATCAGCATCCAACCAATCCTTTAAAAGAATACACATCTCCACGGTGTTTGGTTTCATTCTACTTCTTTTTTCATCAATGACTCTTCCACCTGCACTAAAACAAGAATCCGATGGAACTGTGGATATCGGAGGAGTTAGTAGATCACGTACCATTATGGAAAGTACTAGCCAAAATCTAGCATTGTCTTTCCACCATACCAAAACAGCAAAAGTTTCTAATTATTGTTCACTGAATTTATGACTTGGTTTAGATATAACTGAAGCTCAGTAAATGAATATATATTAGAACTAGAACTAGAAGAAGTGTAAGTAGAGTTTTGTCTTCTTCTTAACATTGTCCACACATTAATGCGCTCTACCACCACTACTGTGATACTTCCGAATAATTAATAATTGTTCATTTGACTAAATTGTGGTATTTTAATAAGATTTCGATATTTAAATTTTTGGGCATCATATTTTGGATCGGAGTAGGAAAAATAATGATCCCGAGATTGAATTTATAATGTTAATTAAATTCAAGTAGATTATTAAATTCTCTGGAATGTTATTTTGTTCCGGAGTTAGACTAAGTTCTGGGTTGAGTTTATAGCGTAAATTAAATTCAAGAATGATGTCAAAATTATCTATATTGAGTTATTTAAATTAATTGGGTTAAAACTTGAATTAAATTTTGAATCAAATTATTGGGAATTGTAGTCTGACCCGGATTTGAAATAAATCAAGTGGGAGTGAACTTGTGCAAATTTTAATTAATAATGATTCTTGTAAATATTAAGAGTCCTTATTTTGAGTTTTTGATTAAATGAGTTAATTAGTTAGTGTGAAGAAATAAAATTGACGGGTGTAGATTTAAAAACTAAGGTTAGACTCAAAACACACACCAACACCTAATATACACACTAATAATTGGTCTCCGCCCTTTCTTCCCCTATCTTCATGCCTCTCACCCTCACTTCTCCCTCACACATAGAGGTCGATTTCTCTCACAAGCTTGTGTGGTAAGATTATATACACTATCTTGGTCATTATCTCCCCCATGTGCCTCGATTTTGATGGATTGTGTGAAGCTTTGGTTCGAATTTTACTACCATTATTGGAAGGGTTGCTAATGTTGTTCGATTTTTGGGCTTGAGAATGATATCTTGGTTGGTATTGCCTATAAAATGGAATGGGCCAGCTGTGTGTGCATGTGTGTATTGTGTGTGCGTGTGTCTGTGCTACTAGGTTTGTGGTTGTGTGTTATGCATGTATTAGTGGGTGTTGTAAGGTGTTTATGCATTGATTTTTACATGTTGGTATGTGGTTCCAACTTGTAGTGTGGTATATAAGTGATGATATACATGTTTGGATGTGCTCCCACCTATATTAGGACGTATATGCGCTATGTCTATAATTACATGTATTGATTTGTGTATATGCTATGGATTATGGCTTATTGATATGGATTGTTAGGGGTCTAATTATAATTCACTGTATTGAATGGTTGATTGTTGAAAATAAATCGTTGAGTTATGTCTTGGATTAGTATTATTGTTGGTTAAAAGATGAAGACAAAAATCATGCATGTAATGTGTGTGTTAATATACGTAAATGTAGTTCAAGTGTTGGTCAAAGCCTTGATCAATTGGTGGTAAAAAACCTACACATTCCAACTTTAAATGAATAAAGTGTCTTAGGGGTGTTGGGGAATGAGATGAGATGTTTTTACCTTTGAAGCATGTCTAGTGTGTGAATGGATGACTTAGATACATGTTAATAGGTGTTATAACATGTAGTAAAGTGTATGGGGGCAATATATTGGAATATCTGACATAGCATGAATTGGTGATTATATCACTTTAATGAGTTATTAATGATTATATTGAGTTGTTGGACTTTCTCAGAGCCACCTCAGACCTCAGGACAAAAAGGAGGATATCTCGACATAGAAATTCAAGTGATAATGTACGTAATAACGTACGAGCAGGTATGATGTCAAGTAATTATATAATTATGACTCTATGTGCTATTTGCTATAATGTTTAAAGATCATTGATAGAAGATATGAGTTGAGTTGATGATTGTAATTGTGAAGCATGAAATGAGGTTGATTATATTGATGAAATCATATCGAGTTGTGGTTGTTTTAATAAGGGACAAGACGAATATTATAGATGATTTCATTGTTCATTACGGAATGAGAAGTGATATTGATTACATTTGGGAATAAGCTAATATTGAATGGATAATGCTTGTTTAGCATTGGAGGATATTTGAGTAAATATGAATACCTAGGGCATGACGAGTATGAAAGATGAAAGAGGATTATCTTGGAAGATGGGCATATTGGCCTTGAATAGTTATGAATGCATATATATAACGATGCATTGTTTAGTTATTGACTTATCTCGATGATGAGCTTTGAATTATAAATGTTAATAACGAGCTTGGTAGATTGAGATATCATGAGACATGAGCAGTTAATGGATCTTTCACTGTTTCAAGAAACGAGCAGGAATAGTCTCTTTAAGATACCGTATCATTTCCTTTACGATTATGAATTATGTATTTGATAATATTTATGTTTATCATGTTGCCATATGCTCATCCTGTGTAGTGTTGTTTCTTTTGAAACAGGTACTATGTTGTCCTTTGGGAATAAACGAGTCTCATGGGCTAGCATCGTGTGTGGAGACATTGTACCATTATTGGTAAATGAGGATATGCGATATATGTAAGCAGATTTATACTCATATTATTATTTGCTCGTTTGTGAGCATTCTAATGCATGTATAAATGTTGTGAAGCTCCCCTCTTTACTCAGTTGCTATATGTGCATTCTATTCGAAGGAGATCATGCTTAATAAACTGAATATATAGATATGATGTGTATGAGTACGAGTATTAGCTAGTCGCTTTGTTTTGGTGGATTTTATTACTGGATTAGTGCTGGATTTTTGTGATGTTGTTGATGATATATGTTATGGTGTTTTCTTATTTTTGGATAGCCCAATTTACGGGGAGACTCTACCCAAATTTTTATAAAATCTATATTACAATTTTGGGATATGTTGGTGAAAATTTTAGACTAAATGCATGTGGAGATGATTATACCATGCATTGCATATTTGATTATTGCATTTTTATATATGCGACTCATTAGGACGTAGCTGAGGAAATTCATCGAATAATACAAAATGAATGTGACGTCATTAATGTTGATTGTCATACTAATGGGTTGGGGTCTTACAACTACTACCACCTTTTCTACTGTAATTGATCTAGAATTATGTAAAGAATCATATAAAGAAAACAAAGCAAACAAATATTTATTAATGCACTCTTTTTCTTGATTAACATTAACATTATCATAATTCATGTTGGCGTAATGAGATTCTATTATAATTTCTACACTATATAATTTTAATCTAGGATGTTAGTTCCGGATTTTAAAGATGACAAAACGAATCAGAACGGATCGATGGAAATCAGTCTGACCAGATCGATGCTCAAAGCAGATCACGCCGATATGGTCTATCGCAAAATCAGAACGGATCGATGAACATCAGCCTGACTCGATCGAAGCTCCAGATCAGCTCAACAATAATCAGATCAGAGCAGACAAGGTTGAATAAGCTTTGCTCTTCAGTCCGAATCATTAACGGCTATTTATTGAAGCATTTAATGTTGCAATTAATGGTGACAAAGACCAAGGACTGAAGATTACCTTAAAAGGTAAGAAGACAAAGAAGAGCTTACCTGACAGTCGCCGAAAGCATAGACCAGAATGGCAAGTGCCTAAAAGAATAAGCCTGAAGCTTATTCAGAGACTGAGCAGAGTCAAGAGTTGCACAGAAAAAGGAAATAATGTCGTTGGTACAATCAACTATATAAGGATGCAACTAAAGAGCTCAGACGGACGGACTAATCAATCAAGAAACGAAAAGAAAAGAAAAATAGCACAAGCTTACAACTTCAGATATTCTTGAGCAGAACCACTTTAAGAAGATATTCATTTTATCAGTCTGCTCAAAAGTTTTCATAAGCACAGCATATTGTAATATTTGATCATTATAGGATCATTGTGTGCATAGACAAGATCAGTCTGTCTTGTGTATTCTTTACTAAGATAGAGAAGTGAGAATCAATTGTAACTGTCAGACAGTGTGTGTCTGAACAGATCGAGAGACTAGGAGTTTCAGTCTGGTAGTGAGGCAAATCCAGCTGAATCGGGTTTGTCCAACAGGATTGTATAAATCAAAGTCTTCTAGTGGAATCCTTCCTTAATTGGAAGAATGGGAGACGTAGAAGGATTACACCACCTTCGAACTTCCAGAAACACATTCTGTCTTTTATCATTCTGCACTACGTTATACTCTTTAAGCCATCGAGCCGTTCTTACTAGTCTAGAACAGACCGTTCCGCACTAATATATTCAGTGGTCTGTTCTGCAGAAAAGTTGATTAAGAAATAGATTTCTTTCACTAACCCGAGAGAAATCAAAAATGATCAATTTTAAAGGAGTGTTCATTCACCCCCCTCTAAACACTCCGGACCGATCCTAACATAGGATCCAGAATTGAGGCCAAGCAATTCAACATAGGAATAGTTTTCTAATATTTGTTAAATTTATAGTCCGTTAGGTCAACAATTCCCGTGAAAAATGGATTTCCTCTACGTAACGCAAAACATTCACTAATTTTATTCAAAAATATTGAATAAGTTGGATAATAACAGCCCGAAAATAAATTCGTAGCATCATAAAAAGGTTCTAAAAGATTACAAATATTAGAAGTAATTTCCCAATCAGTTTCTTCAATATGAAAATGTTCGGCTCATCTTTTCATTAAAAAATAAAGTGATAACATTTCTATAAGGTAAACATGTTTGCAATATTAAATATGTGGAAGTCCACCTATTAGGAAAGTCATAAGGAAAATCTTTTATAATTCATACCATGATAAATGCATAAAATTTTGAAGTCTTATTTTCTAGTTACTGAACCATTAAGAAATTTAAGAGTAGTATTATTTTTTCTAAATGAAGCTCAAGTGGTTTCAATCCATCTTGCACATACAAATTTAAAATATGACATGCACAACGAATATGAAAAAGATCACCATTTAAAACTGGTTTCAAATAAGTTTTTAAAATAGTAATTGCAGCGATATTATTAGTTACATTATCAAACGAAATAGTGAATATTTATTACTAATAATATTCATTAGTAACTTGCATACTTGCATTAGAAATAACTCCACCCGTATAAAGCCAATCAATTTTTGTTAAACATTAATTCTTTTTATGTAACATCCAGTTATCATCACTACAATGTCCTATCACGCATAGATATGATGCATTTTCAAGATAAGTTGTCCAAATATCACTAATTAGTGTTACTTTCGAAGAAAGATTGCCTAAATAAGTAATTAAATTTGCTTTATATTCATTAAAAATTGTGAATGCATCCGATTTAATTGTATTTCTTGAAAATCTTTTATGTTGAGGTTGTAAACTTAAATTAATATAATTAGTAATTTCGCATCTGCCCCCATTTAAATATGTTTCTCCGCCCATGCTATGTATTTAGCTAATTCTCTCATATATCTTTCAACATTATAAATGAAAAAACACTAACTCGAACTACTACTACCAGTACCGAATTGTGAAAGAGTAGTTTGGTTACCATCATTTGGTTCGCTTTCATGTTTAGTCATGTGTCTTTGTAAATGACATGTACCACCAGAAGAAGCATATGCATAATCTTTTTTATATTTTTTACAAACTGCCCTTGAATCCATTCCCTCAACATTTTCTACATCGAATAATTGACATAAATTACTAGTTCTTTTTTTAGAAGTTCTTCTAGTTGATGATTGAATATTTGGTGCACTTTCTTCATTTTCTTGAAATTGATCAATTTCATCATCATGATTAACATTATAAGATGAATCGGTCATGTATGTAGAGTAAAATTATCTAATAGAACAAATATAAAAGTTACAAAATATTTGCTAGGATGAGTATTGGTTTTGTTGCTTGTACTTGTATTGACAAACTTGAGACGAGCTTCGTTATTCTTGTGAACAGATTGTGAGTATAGACTATATAGCTTCAAGAATATATAGCTTCGAGATTGAGAGATAAATTGACAGGACAAAATGTTTATTCAACACACGCCTATTTATAACCACAACACAAAAAAAAATGGAAAAATAGCCATTGAAATGACTATTTTTTTGCTCGTTGGTGCTTTACCGATCGATCGGCAATTGTGCCGATCAATCGGTAAAGCACCATTTTTGGCAAACATTGCTACGGCATTTTAGCGATCGATCGGCACATAACTGCCGATCGATCGCTAGACTTTAAAAATAAAAAAAAATCTACAGTGTCTTGCCGTGCCTGGGCCGGCACCTTATGGCCCGGCACGGCCCGTGTTACGGGTTGTGCCTGGCACATCACGACACTGTAACAAAAGTGACGTGCTGTGCCACTCCGTGACGTGTCATTCTCATGCCGTGCCTCGTGTCGTCTGCTTCGTTTGACATATCTAGGCATGCGCAAACACAACTGCATAATGTACTCATGTAGCAGGAACTTTGTATCCGACATCGCTCTACGAAAATGGTTAAACCAATTATTATGGAGTCCATTTTAATAATTTATAAACTATTTCAAATATTCGATTTTTATCTATGTGAGACAATGGATACTACTACACAAAGCTAGAGAGCTAAGACTGAATTTTGACTACTTAAAATATCAAATTCGCAATTAGATCAATATACAAGACCAAAACTATACTTTTTCCCAAATTTTAAGCAAAAACGTAGCATAGTCACCTATTACGACTCTAATATAATTTTTTTATTATGTTTCATGTATAATATATAATTCACAATTTAAAACAATAATTATAACTTATCGTACCCAATACGTACGTGGAAACATTATAACTTTTTCAGAAAATTCTGAGGATTAATTACAGCATTCGTCCTGTATGTTTGTCTTCGTTTTTTGGTCTCCTATATTGTCAAAACTGTATGTTAGTTTCGTCTTTTTAACTTTTGTGCAATTTTAAATCTTTATTTGCGATTTTAGTCTTTTTTTTCCACTCTTGTGTCAGCGATGTAGTGTTACGTCAACGTCACATCAATATTCATCACATCAGCACTCTTCCGGAAAAGAAATGACTTAAAATTCCAACAACAAAAAAAGATTGAAATTGCAACAAACAAAAAAAAGTCACGTACCGTGCTCAGGCATGCACAAACACAACTGCATAATGTACTTATGTAGCAGGAACTTTGTATCCGACATCGCTCTACGAAAATGGTTAAGCTAAATTATTATGGAGTCCATTTCAATCATTTATAACTATTTTAAATATTCGATTTTTACCCATGTGAGTCAATGGATACTACTACGCAAAGCTAGCGGACTAAGACTGAATTTTCACTATTTAAAATATCAAATTCGCAATTAGATAAATATACAAGACCAAAACTATACTTTAGCATAGTCACATATTACGACTCTAAAATAATTTTTTATTATGTTTCATGGATTGGTTTTTTTAATATTAGAATCATTATATATTCAATATTGGCATACGTGCATAACACTTGTTATATTCCACTTAACTTTTTGATAATAAAATATTAAAAATATCATTTTTTAACCAAAAACTAATGTGGCAAGATCCATCCATGAATTTTCCTTTAGTCAAATAGCTGATATTGTTTTTTTTATCAAACGACTTCAAAGTAAAATGGAAGCATCTTTGCAATGTGCTTTGTTCAACATTTTGACCAAATCATGTCCATCGGATATTATATTTTTTTATTTTAAAAAGACTATCACATTGTTCTATGACCACCATTGATATTTAAAGTCAAACCCTCCAACGTGTAGTCGATGGAATTAAAGTTAACTTATTTTAGAGTTGAAAATTACATTTGAAAAAAAAAAGGTCTTCAGTTACTTTTTATTACAACTTAATTTACTTTGTGAGGGACAATTGTCTTGTTCAATACAGCTTAGTACATGTCTAATCCACATAAATTTAGTTTATTTTGCATGCATGATTGTTCAACAACAAACCATTCAATCCTTTATTCAAACAATTTTTTTCTTCATTCATACTTTCGAGCCTTTATGTAGAATCAAGTGTTTGTCGTTTTATTAAAATATATAGCTAGTGGTAACGGTGCAACTCAAATCTTTTAAACTGTACATCATCTCAAGCGCCAGCTTCGACCGCTTTTTAAGCGGGGACAATCACTCCAACAGTCTTCCTCCCAATAATAGCATTACTTTGCAACTAATGTGAATCGAATACATGACATTGGCTCTGATACCAATTGTAGGATCAAGTGCGTGACGCTTTACCAAAAGATATAACTAGCAGTAATGGTGCAACTAAAATATTTTTTAAATGTACATCAGCTCAAACGTCATGCTTCGATCGATATCTAAGCGGGGACAATTATTACACTCCAACACCTTCGATTTTAAATCCATTCTCAGATCAATAATAGAATTTAGAAAATTCGACAAATTAATATACGGATCAATATTTCAAGTAAATCTAATTTTCTTTTATAAAATCTATAATTACTAATTTATTCGCTATAAGTTAATTTTAATTTGCCTGATTGAGGAAGAATAAGCCTAATAATTAACCTCGCCCTTTTTCCTCTTCTTCTCTAGTCCACTTTGAACTACCATTAATCTTACACCAAAAAGCATTGGCCCCTCATCACAATCTTCTTCTCCTTTCTGCAAACTTGCTTCACAATTGGCTACCAATTCAAGAAGTTCTTTGCATTTCCTCTTCACGATCTCGAGCTGGAAATTCAATACCACGTTTTCTTGTTTGAGTCTTTTGTTTTCACATAATAGAGAAGTGTATTCTGATGATGATGAAGTTGATGATGACCGTTGATCTTCATCTGATTGATGATGACGATGATCCAATATTCTTGGCACTGGCTTGTTGGACCATGCCCTTCTTCTGCGAATTTCACAGAGTTTGTCTTTTTCACCCTTGCGAAACATTTCATTGCTAAACTCCCAACGGTCTGTTGCAACTTTACGAAAACCCTAAATTTCATGAAGTAAATAGTTAGAACAATTGCAATAAAAGAGAAGCTGTTCACTATTAACGTTCTTAATTACTAACGTTGGAAAAAAGATCTAAAAATTAGGATTCGGGACAACGCGATGTTAAATGCAACTAATATTTTTATATTTGCGAGTTTCATGCCGAGGGGTTTTTGGCATGGCATCCTCTTTGGTTTTGAAAATAAGTATCCCTTGTGATTTGAAAATATGCGGTTTACTCCTTGTGATTTGAAAATATATGCAAAACACTCAGTTGTGTTAGACATGTCATATCTTGCGTCTGTCTTTGAAATTACATCTTAAAATATTAATTGTACCCTTGAGGTGTATATTACACCTAAATAATAAAATAAATGGGTAATCTGTTTATTTTGCATAACATTGGGTAATCTATATCTAAAGAAATAACAGAAGGGGTCAATTTGCACCTAAAACTAGGAAAACAAATTGACATAATTTTATTATGTGGTTTCGATCATATGCAACTTACCGCCATGTGGTTTGAAAATAGGCAGAACGCCGCCCATATGGTTTGTGAGTAAGTGCAAAACACACATCCTTTAAGATTGTCGAAGGACGGTTAGCTATAGTTTGCAAAGCACATTAGGTAAAATATCTATTACCAATAACATATGGATTAAGATGAGCTATATTGCAGTTTAAGATTGAAACTCAAAAACGAATTGTGTTGAGCTGTATCTATTACCAATACCATACGGGTTAAACTAAATTGGAATTCAATCTCAATTTAAACTTGAGCTTTATTAAGCAAAAATAATCCCACATACTAGTTAGAATTTGTGAACTCATAAATTTGTAGAAAAATATTAATAAAAAAATATTGCATGCGAATCAGATAAAATAATTTAGGTCTGAATGTTGTAATTTTAAAATAAATAAAATTATGTTGAAACATTTTTTTACAAATCGATTTATTAAAATTTTATTTCCATATCGTTTGGACCTTTAATTTGAATACGAAACCTAGCATAAAAGAAAACACGTACATAAGTATTGAGCTGCCTGATGAAGCTGGAGAAATTGTTGTGCTTGAACAGCGTCGGGAGAAGGTCCCGCGCGAATTCCGCCGTCTGCCACACAATGAAAGCCGTGCCGTCGGCGTTCCACGATATGACCTCGTCCGTAACCGGATCCTCCACCACCATGTATGTCTTCACCAAGAAAGGCGACGCCCAGGCCTTCTGGACATATTCCACCAAACCTTTTTCATCACTTTGATGATCAAACAACTCCATCATCATACAGAAATAGCTTAAATTAATTATTCAAAATCAACCCCTTTTGCTAGTTTTTTTATTATTATTTATGAATGAAAATAGAGAGAAACTGTGAGTTAGAAGGAATAATCAGGAGTAGAGGAGGAGGATGAAAAGAGAAGAAGGGCAGTTAGGAACTCCCAGCCCCAACAATAGAAACCCAATACGACTCCACAGTTCATGAGAATTGCAACAGCTAGCTTCTTACTTTGTCTCTCTTCTCAATAAACAACCAAACTTTTGGTTTTACTTGGTAAATCTTTTTACAAGATGCATGTATATAAATAAATTTTAATATAAAATATAACTTTATATATAGTTTTTTTTTAAATATAATAAAGTTTGAGTATTTTTTTAGGGGAAAGTTCAGGCCGGTACCCAATGGTAAAACTTTATTCATCCTAGTCCAGGAAAAAAACTTGCAATCATTTAAGTCAACTTTAGGTTAAAATGACAAAAGTGCCCTTAATAAGAAAATACGGCAATCTAAAAAATTTCAATCTCTTACTTTCAGCATTTCGTTCGATCTCTTTCACCATTGCGATTCAAATCTACTCGTTTTTCTCTCTCGTCAATTACAGTTTCTTACAGTTTTTTCTCTTCATCTCTTCGCTTTTTCGTTTCATCATTATGTTCCAGATTTTTTTTTTCAATTCCAGTATGTGTGTGTATATGTGTAAGAGTGTATATATATATATATATATATATATATATATATATATATATATATATATATATATATATATATTTATGGTTTTTTAGTTATTATGCATTGATATGCTTCGTTGCTCATTTTCAGAATTTACAGTCTGAAACATGCAACGAAGAAGATGACCCATTGAAAAATTAATTGGTGCACGAAAATTATAAAAAAATAACTGGTGCACGAAAATTTTTAAAGTAACTGGTGCACAAAAAGATTGAAAATCAGTAACTGATGCACGAAAATTAAAATCAGCTACTGATGCACAAAAATTTACTCAAAGTTAGTGCACCAGTATTGTATTTTCGTGCATCAATGTTATATTTTAGTGCACCAAGGTTATATTTTCGTGCACCAGTGTTATATTTTCGTGCACCAGGGTTATATTTTCGTGCACCAGTTACTTTTTATAATTTTCGTGCACCAGTTACTTTTTATCATTTTCGTGCACCAGTTATTTTTTTATAATTTTCGTGCACCGGTTACTTTTTTATCATTTTCGTGCACCAGTTATTTTTTATGATTTTCGTGCACCAAGGTTATATTTTCGTGCACCAGTTACATTTTATGATTTTCGTGCACCAATTACTTTTTATGATTTTCGTGCACCATTATATTTTCGTGCACCAGTTACTTTTTATAATTTTCGTACACCAGTTATTTTTTCTCTGGGTCATCTTCTTCGTTACAACATCTTGCTGTCAAACTGTAAATTTTGAAAATGAGCAAACAAGCACGGACACCAATGCATACCTTACTTCTTCATCCATATGCATCAGTCAAAAAAAAAACATACCAACAGACTTTCGAAATCTATAATTTAGCATCGGTATTTAAATTTATAATTCACATACACACACACGATGAAATGCGCATAGCAGATCAAAAATTATATTGCAGACTAGTTCGAGATCTTCTTCGATTCAAAAAGATTCCAAATCCTACGAAAATTTAGATGATTCGATTCAAACATATTTCATGTACATAACATTTTAGCAAATACTTTGTAGGGATGAAGCGACTAGATGAGGTGACGAGATGATGAAGGAAATAATGATCTAAGAATCGCCGAAAAATTTAAGCAGAAAATTTAAGGTGTGGGGCGACGGGATGAGAAAGAAAATAAAGATATGAAGTTAGGTTTAGGATGTTTTCAACTGAAGGGTATTTTGGTAACTAAAAAATACCTTTTTCAAACCAATAGTTTTAAAATTGGACTTATGTGAATATAATTTTCTCCTAAGTGTATTTTTTGGTAAGAAGTTTTTTTTTGCAGATTTATTTGTAATAAGTTTCTATAAACAGCCATATTTGTAATTTCCCCATTTTTTTATTTAAAATCGTGTTTGAAATTCTAACTTATTATGTTATATTTTATCTACAAATAGTAATACAATGGGAAATGGTATTATGAAGAAAATTTGGTATGTCACATATATATATATATATATATATATATATATATATATATATATATATATATATATATATATCTCTCGAAGTCCATATTTTATTATCGGACATTGATGACTTTTATGTGATAAAATTTGATCAGAAGTTATTGAAAAATAACCGAGAATGAAATTGTTGCTATTCAAAACGGTTTTTAATTTATTAAAATAAAAAGGTCATCGCAAAAGAGGTTGTTGAGACCGTCTCACTTGATAGATTGTATTAATGCGCTATTGAATATTTAGTATGTGTAGTCGTTTATAGAACATCTAGTTTGATCAATAACAAATTTTATCATCTAGTTTAAACAATGTATACCCACGGCTATGTACTTTTATGTGAAACAATAGGCGAGGTAGTTGTAACTTTTATCATATCTATTGGAAATTAAAGGAGTGATATTGTAATACAGTTATTCTACATGGAGCCAATCAATTATTGTTCAATTAGAAATAAAAATTTCTACATGATAGTCTCTCTTAAGTATTTTTCATTAAAAAAAACAAAAAATAGTAATGTTGTGTACCATTTGGAGTGGCTGATAGAATAATGAAAATTATGAGAATATTATGAATATTGTATCGTGTAAGTTATTTGATGCTTGACATTATTTTAAAATGGTGGATTAATTTTATTGAACTTTTATATCCAACCACGATTTCTTTAAAATGACAAAAACTCTTTTAGAATATATATTTTTGTTAGAAACATTTATCTACCCCGATATACTATTAAATCGTGAAGATTCGAAATTGGATAGAATGAAACTCCCATATAGAGGGATAAAGACCTAACAAAATATGAAAATCAATTCAATAAAATGAGAAACGAGATTGTATATGTATATATGCATGTTTCACACTCAAAGGTATCGTGTTTTGTATACGTCGAATAAAGTTTGAAAAGGAAGTTGTCCAAAAATTAACTTTGTTGGCATAGTGGTAAGTGTTGATCCGGTATCGGGGCGATGTCGTGTTCGAGGCTTCGAGCCACTCATAAAGCAATTTCTGGGGGGATTGAGAGTGATGTACCCAATAATTTTTTTATGTGCTCGTGGATGGATGTTCAGTTATTTACCTTTTAAGGCATAACAAGTTTGGTTCATCTGCATATAGTACAGTTCATTATGTCCACGTGTTGCTTAGTACGGGCTTTATATATAAAAAAATCATGTATCTACTAATAACTATATTTTTTTTGTAAGTGGTAAGCTATTGATCCTCGTACGTACATACGTGTGGTTGAACATTAGTTTTCAAGAAAAGTGAGTTTCTAGGAAAGGCTTGGGTGCCGTTTTGACGTTTTCTCAACAGAAGATGTGCAAATAAAACGTGTTGAAAGATTATTAATTTGATAGGGCAGCGAAGCTTTATTGACTTCCTTTTTTTAAAATTATTGAAACATATACGCATATATTGACTTGAGCATCAGAGCATATATTGACTTGAGCATCAGAGCAGTTCGCTTAAAGGTAAAATCATCTCACTATTTTCTTTGACATACAGGTATATTTTGGAGCGGTTTAATTGAAGATAAACCGTCTATTACAGCATCCTTCGATATTACTTGAAGATCGTACTTTTTTGTGATATCAGTATCCAATTGAGAGAAATAGATAAAAGCAATTTTTATTATTGAAATTATTGAAAATGATATTAACGAACATAAATTTATTTTCCATGTAAGTCTGCTTTTAAAATAAAATAGAGGAAATTACACATAGATATTACTTTTCAAAATATGTTTCAACTAAATCTAGCAAAATATTTTCTTTTCAATAAATACATCTTGTGGGAATCTTCTTTTAACTAAGTCCATTTTTATGAAACTCTAATCTAATTAGTCATTTGTTATTCTTAAAACACCCTTATTCTAAAAACCAATTTATAACAGTTGGATTATCTCTTCCTCGTCGTGAGAGTTGGTGATGGTCGCGTGTTCTGAGAAATCAGCAATGGTGGTTAGGCAAGGAGTATGGAGCGGTGGCAGTGTTGTGGTGGATGCGGCGGTGACTCCTTTTCGTTTTGCCAAATGTCATTCTTCTCCAACCACAGAAAACCGATGTTTTATTTCAATTTTGTTTGTTGTTTTATGGTATTTTTGGATTTAATTAACGTTGAGTTTTTATTTCAATTTTGGTGCATATTATGTGTTTGCTAAAATGTCTCTTTAGGTAAACAAAACTTTTTTGTAGCAAATTTGGAAAAAATAAACAACATATCATCTCATTCCAAATGTTTTGATTTATTTTTTTTCCACTTTTGTTTGTTTATATACAACATACCAAGTAAAAAATAGACTCTAAAATTCCATTTTCATTTGTTTACCAACGGTTTTCATTTATAAACTTTCAGATATCATGTAACTACATTAGTGGAAAGATCTATAACAACATAAACGATGCATATATCAAATTCCTGACAATATATCAGTGATGTAGCACTATCTTATCTTCCCAAATCAAAGTTGAAGAACTAACAATCTTAAACAAGCAAGCAACACATAGCGGTGCATGTAAATTACATGCACCGCTAGTCTACCGGTGCATGTAATTTACATGCACCGGTAGACTCAACATTTACATTGGTTCTGAAATTACATAATAAATAAGTATCATACAGTAAGTGTTAAAGACGATCACAAATAACACGTAAAAGTTAAGACACGCACGGTAATATATTATCATTTGAAAATAATATACTTTTGTTATGAGATTATTCAATAATTTATCATATATTATATACTCATCCACAATAAAAATTTAATTTCTAAAATAATATATTGTATCTTTAATTTGTTATAAAATCAACAAGCTAGCAACACATAGCGGTGCATGTAAATTACATGCACCGGTAGACTCACCATTTGCATTGGTTCTCAAATTACATAATAAATAAGTATCATACAGTAAGTGTTAAACACGACCACAAATAACACTTAAAAGTTAAGACACGTATGTGTAATATATTATCATTTGAAAACAAATATACTTTTGTTATGAGATTATTCAATAATTTATCATATACTATATATTCATCCATAATAAAAATTTAATTTCTAAATAATATATTGTATCTTTAATTTGTTATAAGATCAATTGTAAAAATTATAGAATGAAATTAATTCACATTTTTATTATTTGATCATTGTTAATAAGTAATTAGATAAAAAAACATAGTATATTAGTGCATCACCGCCTATCGGTGCATGTAAATTACATGCATCAATAGATTTTAGCAAGTCGGTGCATGTGAATTACATGCACCGCTGAGTCTATTGGTACATGTAATTACATGCACCGATAGACTTATACTATATTTAACCAAAAACAGTCTTTTTATATATAATTTTGAATATGGAACATTTTTTCCTTGTTAATTTTTTTAAAATTAATAGCAAACTGAAATAGAAGGCTCGTGATGTGAAATAACAAATTGAATAAGAAAGCAACACCTAAGTCTAAAGGTGCATGTAAGTTATATGCACCACTGAGTCTATCGGTCGTTGATTTTGTCATAGAAAATGAATGAGTTCGTATGGAGTTGCATCAACCTTCCTTTATCCCTTCGTTGTTGTAAGTTCTTTCTTCTGGCAGTGTCTCTTTCGTTGGGGAATGAATCATTTCTAGCCCAGCCTCTTTTCTCCGTATCACTGACGCCTCGTCCTATTCCTCGACAGAGAGCCTCTCTTATATCCATCTCCATCGGACGTACAACTTCCTCCTGGAACTTTGCTTCATGTTGATTCTTACCGAGGTCCCGAATGATGTAGTGCTATGCCTTCATAATGCTCTTTCACCTCTCCCACTAATATTTTCTCACCAAATTGCAGCATTAGTTCTTCGGTGAAACCATTCCATGTGAGATCAAGATTGCCGTGTATAAGACTATAAAACCAATTTTCAGCCACTCCCTAAATGCTCATGAATGCGATTTGCATTCGGTGAAGCCATGGCGTCGAGTTCAACACGAGATAACGCTCTGCAGTCAGAATCCATTGATTGTTATCAACGCGGGTGAACGTCGGCAGTGCAACTAGAAAAAAGCTTGTCTCGGTTGAATGGCATCTTGTTATATCTCCTCAAGGTTTTGTGGCATCTCGGACCAATTGTTAGGGGAAGAAATCAAGAAATATAAAAGCTGGATGGATTACAAATGAAAAACAACAAAGGAAATTCAACAAACACTCTCAAGCTCCTATTACTCAGGGAAGAAGGACTTCGCTACCGAAGCATAACGTCTGCTAACAATTCTCACTCAAAAATATCAGAATGGCTCTATCGTTCCTCCCCACTCACCCTTTATTCCTTTTTCTCTCCCCTCCAATAGACTAACCGCCCCACCCCTATTACACGTGAGGTCTGTTCCTGTCTGTTCCTTCTTTGGTAAACTATTATGGGTTTCTCCTTTTGGGCGTAATTTGGTTGTAACAGTACTCAGTAGTTTCGTTAGGAGATTAAATGTGCAACTGAATTGCAACTGTAAAATCTAAATGTGAAATAATATATTGTTTCCATCTGTTGCACTTCTGTAGCCGGCAACTGAAGAGGTTAAGTAAGAACTTACTGACAGATGTAATAGAAGGTTTTGATATCACATTCACCAAGCAGAAGGGGCCAGATACGAGATCCAAGTCAATGAGCTTCTAAAGTCGCCCTGCTCGTTGAAATTAATATTGAAATTTTAAGTCTCTTTACCTATGCAGTATGCTTTACTGAAGTACTGTCATGAAACCCAAAGAATTGTTTTCGTGGTATAAACAGCACCTACATGTGGTCCTTGTCGGACATTGAAACCAATTCTTAGCACGGTGAGCAATTCGATCCAACTTGGGAAGAAATTGTCCCTAAATTATTAGCCACTTTTATAAGAAAACCAAGTCCGAAAACTGCTAGACCCTACAAAGCAGGTAACATGGAGAACTAAGAAACACGAAAATGCTTATATTTCATTATGATGCATGCCTTAAAAATTTCTATCCACGGTTGGTTGTTGAAGTACGATGAACTGCTCTGGCAGGTAACAGATGAATTCGACCAGAATGTCCGCTTTGTCGAGAAATACAGAGATTGCGGAGGCTGCTGGAATCATGGGTATACCATTTGATCCCTCTATCGCACATAAAAATTGTAATAAAATACATAAATCGATTGTACTTATTACTACCCCTTATTTTCACTCAATTCGGGCATAGGGGAAATGGAATTTAAAGGCATCATAGATTCTATAGAAGATAGATCGGTAGAGTATATCCACACCCCCTATGATCATGTTGTATTCGTTGGAATAAAATAAATCTTTCGGAGGGGCACTATCATCCCCTGACAACTAAATCTTTTTTTCAAATTTTTTATGTGATCTTTTTTAAAAATCGTAGTTTTCCGTCTCCACCCAAATAAATCATCAGTCATCACCCCTAATTGTCTCTCTACATTAGTTATGCGAAGCATTTTTGCATCAACTCATTTCAAATTTATTTTAGATGAAACCACAAGACATAGTGGTCATTATATGCATATTCTGAGTGCAGGACTATATCAGGTGTAAAAGATGAAGAAAGAGTACAGAGAATTAATCGAAGAAAATAAATGAGCGTAAGCTCCAGTGCTTCCTTTTTCTTTTTTCTTTTTTGCGCCAACTTGTTCACAGTTCAATTCAATTTTGATACATTTGGAAAGGGGTAGATGAATATGCTACGTATTTTCCAGGTAGTAGTGTGACTTTTACTGTACATTCAGAACGGTCTCCTATAAGAATTTTTTTTTTTTTTTCGATAGGCAAAAAAGGATGGGATTTGAGATCTCGAACTTGAGACCTCTCCTAATTGTGAGAGCTCTTGGTGTCAATTAAGCTAGAAGCTCTTGGCCTCCCATAGGAAATAATGTTTCTATTTTTTTATTTTTTATTTTGCAACAGATATGTCACATTTACAGATATGTGAAATTCATGGTTGAGGTGTAAAAGATACTTAAAACAGAGCTCAAAATTTCTATTTCATTGAAAATTCTCAAATAAATTGAACAAATTTCTATCAATAATTTGATGTCCTCTATTCCCAACTCGATCCATTCAAATGCGTCCCTTGTAATTTGTATTCTTCAAACATGTGCATTACTCAGCCCATTTCTGATTTGTATATAATATAAATAATTTTTTTAGTATCATCGACATTTTTTTTAACAATAACGTACAATATATTAGCTAGTAAAACAAGTAAAGCATCAGAAATGATATTTCAACTCCAAATGGGTGTAAAAACAGAGGCACCCCAAGATAGATTCGTCATAGGCAATGAAAGAGAGAGCTGTGTATTTGAAGAACCGTTCCCCTACCCACTCATCGGTAGGGGCGAATGCATATGGGAGGGTATATTATATTAAAATATGCATATACATAAATTTGCTCTCATATTAAAAAAAAACATATATTTTTGTTCCCCCGATAAAAATCGTATAATTTTACCCCCACAATTTCAAGATTTGATTCGTCCATGCTCAACGAAATCAATCACAATACATGATAGCATCCATGTAAATGGCTCTTCTCGACATCTCCTTGTGCATTATTAAAGTTGAAAATCAATAGAGAGAATATTTCCCACAATTTCTCATCCAAGAAACATGCAAATAATGACAGAGCCAAGCTCTCATCATAATATAATTCACTCAATTATGTGAAATATTGTCCTTCTCACGTTTGGTAATTGTGACTTGCAGAAACAATGAGTGAAAATTATAGATTAAAGTAGTGTTGTTTCTGTATATAGCTGAGAGACTGAGACAAAATGACACAATAGAGATCCTCGATTTTTTTTTTTTTTTTTTTTGCATCACTAAAAACCACTCATTTAAGCCTTAGGACTGCTAAGATTCTTGAGGTCCCTTTCCTTTGCATACCACTCTGGTATTATTTTGGCTGCATGGGGGTAAAGATCCTTGTAAGCATTCTTGATAGTTCCTTCGGCAACCGTAGTGGCGATTGAGATGTCTGCATGTAAATATTTGAGATTTCTGATGAACAAGAACACAAATACAAGCTATATAGCTTGATGACGATACAATAATTAGCCACAAGCCTAAAAGTATCGAGCCATCGTATGGCTTTTGACTTAACCAACCAAATTCAATTATTATTTGATTCCTATTTGGAAATCGTCAAACTCGGTTGAATGTTGGAATATATTTCCAAGACCCAAATAATTTCGTTAGTGTTCAACCGTATTTTTCGCGTCGAACTCAAATAATTCATTTGACCAAACTCGCAGTATGTTTGCACATAGAGGAATCCATAAAAACTTAGGATACAGCACCAGTTTGGAAGGGAATCTAATTGATAAAAAAACTAATCAACTTCATTAGATAGTGTGGTCCTTCTATCAGATTATGAGGAAACTTTTGGAAAAGAGGGGTATTAAAACATGGCCTATACCTTGAAACTTATACGACAACCATATTAAACGAAGGGTAGCGAGCAAATAACTAAGATGATAAGCATTCAAATACCTCGCAATGGTTTTTTTGAATCTGAAGACAACTGGGTAATCATAAAAATTATGGCCGCTGCAATTGAGATAGGACTCCTCCTGCAAACAAAGAATAATGGTAGTCCTCTTAAAAATCTAAGTTATGAACAATATAGGTTACTTAAACTAGCAACTTTTTCAGGCGGCGCGCCAGTTATAAAATATAAGCATACTCAGTAAAATCTCTTGCAAAACCTTGGATAACATTCATTTAGTTCCGAGGCACGAATAAAAAGATGAATGGCTTAGATATAGGCAAATTTACCGAAGTGTTGTGAGGATGAAACGAGTGAATGTTGAAGCAACTATAAAGTATCTTCCCATTATAAAACGAAGATAAAAATGATAACCTCCCCATTCACATCTGTCATTCAATTCCATGTGTTCGAGGATGATGAAATTAAAAAGATACTGCATTTATTTCTTATTAACATCGAATAATTCAATCCATAGGACAGGGAAGTAAAATGCTTACAACTTCCCCATTTTCCTTCTTTATATGCATACTCATAATCAACAACAAACCAATCAAAATTCATATTTATATACTTTTCCAACTTTGTTGCAATTTTTTAGGTAACAGTGGCAAAGCATAGCAAGGCTTGATCACAGCAGTGACATGATGATAATGAGTGAAAAAAAAAAAGACAGAAAACCTTATATCAAAGTCTCCTGACTTCTGGACTGTTTCTTGGACAGCTTTGACCTCTTCGTTGCTCATACCGAGATTAGAGCAAAAACGCCTCTGCCAAGGCAAAAAAGAAAAGAAAAAAACACAAATCAAAATCAAAAGAATATATGATATATCACTAAATATTAAGGGAAAAAATGGAATCCACAGCTAAGAATTAAATAATCCACTTAAATAGCCGCACTCTTTTCTTTAGTAAACTCACCAGATAATCCCCTGCATGAATGGTACCCATCTCCATTGATTCACCCATTTCCACCTTCAGCTGTTTCACAATAAATTCTTTTGCGCGGCCAATTTCTTTCTTTGTAGCGCCAGCAACAATAGAGCATATCTCTAATCGAGATCCATAATTATGAGTACATCATGCACAGGATAATAGTAAACGACAATAATCAGCATGTGCAACTAAACATGGTAGCACCTTTTACAGTGCGTGGCTTGCCCTCTTGCCGACAAGCAATATAAATACATGCCGCAACTAGAGCCTCTAAATTTCTTCCTCGCGTACACTTTTGATCTTCCAACCTTTTATATATTTCACTAGCCCGATCCTTTAAAGTATCAACAAAAAAAGATTAGGATTTCAAGTGAGAAGAAGCGACCCGCCACATCGACGCCTGGGTGTGGTGTCAAATGAGCAAGGGTTCCCTCACCTCGAGCGAGTAGGGGTAAAGAAGTTAGCTTGAAACCAA
The DNA here is from genome assembly GCA_907163345.1 of Haberlea rhodopensis. Lineage (NCBI taxonomy): Eukaryota > Viridiplantae > Streptophyta > Magnoliopsida > Lamiales > Gesneriaceae > Haberlea > Haberlea rhodopensis. The sequence goes on from CAJQUN010000078.1 coordinate 144,167, forward strand.
GACCATAGGATTCGTTTAGCCTCTTGGAATGTAGGTTCCCTTACCGGTAGATTAACAGAGTTAGTAGAGACTATGAGTAGAAGAAAGATTAGTATTATGTGCATGCAAGAGACCAAATGGGTAGGTGAGAAAGCCAGAACTATAGCTCTTTGGGGCTATAAACTTTGGTACATAGGTAAGGATAAGAATCGTAATGGGGTATGTGTAATCGTTGAAAATAAACTACTCGAGCATGTAGTTGAAGTTACGAGGAATGGAGATAGGATAATATTTGTTAAGCTAGTTTTATGCAATGATATTTTTAATATCATTAGTGTATATGCACCCCAAATTGGTCTGGAGGAGGCTATTAAACGAAAATTTGGGAAGATCTAGACAACGTGGTGCAAGGAATACCTCTTAATAAGAAAATATTCATCAAGGGAGTTTTCAATGGGCACGTAGGTTCTGATCGGGATGGTTATGAGAGTGTTCATGGAGGCTATGGCATTGGGGACAGGAATGCCGCAAGTAATTCACTTTTGGATTTTGCCATCTCATATAACTTAGTCTCAGCGAATACCTGGTTCAAGAAGGAGTCCTCTAATCTAGTTACTTTCAAAAGTGGGTCTAGTGCAACCCAAATATATTTCTTTTTGACTAGAAGGATAGATAGAGTTAAATGCTTAGACTGTAAGATAATTCCAAGAGAGAGTGTAGTTAACACCGACTTTTAGTTCTAGATGTTAGGATTAAGAATACGGCTACTAGAATTAAGCATAAGTTAGAACATAGAATTAAGTGATGGCAGTTAAAAGAAGGTAACTTTGGAGCTTTTGTAGAGATGGTAGTCGAGAAAGTTAATTGGACACCAAGAGATGATCCTGATACCACCTGGAACAAAATGGCTCGTGGCATTAAGATGATAGCTAAAGAGCTCCTTGGTGAGTCAAGAGGATATGTTCCACCAAGTAAGGACGCATTATGGTGGAATGAAGACGTAAAGAAGGCTATCCGAATAAGAGGGCTGAAGAAGAACAACAATGGGGCAACTTTCGAAAGATATAAGCTTGTCAAAAAAGAAGCGAAGAAAGCGGTTCGAGATGCCAGAGCTAAAGTCTACAAAGAAGTGTACGATAAATTGGATACCAAAGAGGCAGAAAAATGTATCTACAGGATTGCCTGAGCGAGGGAGAGGAAGACAAGAGACTTATGTGTAGTGAAATGCATAAAAAATGAGAACCATAAAGTCTTGGTTAGAGATGAAGACATCAAAACAAGATGGAAGAAATATTTTAACAGCTTGTTCAATGGTGGATTTAGCCATGATTTAGGCGAACTTAACATTCATCAAAATGATGTAAACCGTGAGTTTACTCGCAAAATTAGAGAATCTGAGGTTAAAGAGCTTTGAACAAAATGAAAGCACGAAGAGCAGTTGGTCCTGATGGAATCCCTATTGAAGTATGGAGATGTTCAGGACCGACGGGGATAAAGTGGCTAACAGATCTATTTAACAAGATTTGGAGTAACAAAATTCCAAATGAATGGAGAAAGAATACTCGCATCCCTATCTATAGGAACAAGGGTGACATTCAGAGTTGCACCAATTATCGTGGTATAAAACTCATGTGTCACACAATGAAGCTTTGGGAGAGGATAATTGAATGTCGTTTAAGGAGGGTGGTTAAGATATCGGAAAACCAATTTGGGTTAATGCCAGGACGGTCAACTAAAGAAACTATTCATTTACTTCGTCAACTTGTCGAGTACTATCGTGATAAGAGTAAAGATCTGTATATGATATTTATAGACTTGGAGAAGGCCTACGATAAAGTGTCAAGGGAGATATTATGGTTGGCTTTGACGAAGAAAAAAGTTCGCATCAATCAAAGACATGTATGACGAAGTTTCATCGAATGCGACAACGTGCAGTGGGGTGATAAGTGAGTTCTCGATCACTATTGGATTGAATCAAGGGTCTGCGTTGAGTCCTTTCGCGCAAGTGATGGATGAGATAATAATAGACATAGAGACTAAATTACCTTGGAACATATTTTTTGCTGACGATGTTGTGTTAAACGAGACAATGGCAAGGGTAAATGCCAAATTGGAGTTATGGATAGAGACATTGGAATCAAAGGGTTTTAGATTAAGTAGGTCTAACATCGGGATTCCGATATTGTAGCACTCGGTGGTCAAGAGGTATCGATAAACAGCAAATTTTGATACCTAGGTTCAGTTATCCAAAAGGATGGAGAGATTGACAGTGACGTTAACCACGGGATTCATGGTGGCTGGTTGAAATTAAAAAACGCCACCGGAGTCCTATGCGTTCGTAATATCCCGCTGAAATTGAAGGGAAAGTTTTATAGAACCGTCGTTGGACCCGCAATGTTGTATGGGACGGAATGCTGGGAACCCGAGAGGAATCACATCCAAAAGATGAGAGTGACAGAGATGTGTATGCTTCGTTGGATGTGCAGTAAGACCGGAAGAGATAAAATAAGGAAGGAAGATATTCGAGCTGAAGTAGGTGTAGCTTGTACAGAAGAGAAGATGCAAGAAAGCCGCTTACGTTGTTTTGGTCATGTTCGACGTATGCCAGCAGTACACCTGCGCGTCGAGTGGAGTACATGGATTTCGGCCAGTTCACGAGAACGAGAGGACGACCGAAGAAGATATGGCTCGAAGTTATACGCAAAGACTTGGAGTGCAAGGGGATTACAAAAGATATGGTGACCGATAAAAGCATTTGGAGAAGACTTACGCATGTGTCCGACCCGACTTGATTCTCTCTATTGTTCATTTAGCGTACCCCAATTCATTGGGATTAAAGGCTTAGTTGCTGCTGTTGTTGATTTCAAGTCAGAGACCATGAAAAAAAGTATTGCGATTGAAATACTTTTTTGATAGGTTGTGCCGATAATGTTTGTATTCTTGATGGCTATTCGCACGAGCGAACCAATTTCCACATAAATCCAAATGCCAAAAAGGACAATAATACAAAAAACAAATTGAACTAAACGGATACTCAATATTTACAAACTTAAAAGCTTTTGCACGAGTACACCAGTTTTTACAACCAAAAAGTCACGTGGTTTATAGAGATAAAAGTGCATTATCTAGAGAAAACTTGGGTCTGTATTTGCCTGCAGATAAAATAAATCGTAAAACAATTACAAGGAGAACTTCGTCTCAACCATTTGCAGCATATCTATGATGAACAAATGTGTCTTGACCCAATCCTAGCATCCAATCCCTTACCCAGACAAGTAAACTAGACAAAGGAACTGCACACATGTAAGCTCGTGCACAAAAGGAAAAGGAACAATAGGTAGAAAGATAAAAATGGAGAGGCATGAAATGCGGAAAAGGCAAGCGTTAGAATTTGATAAGTGGATCTTCAAACAATACAGTATGCATAGAATTCACTCTTGATTCGAGAAAATCAGAGCGTTAATCCACGTACCTTAATGGTCGTGACCAGGCTCAACCTAAAACAGGTAAAAAACAGTTATAGTTAGTCGTATTTGTATTCACTAATTAATATCAATCTTAACTCATATAAAATGAAAATGAGAGCGAAACCAATAACAAATTCCCTTGCTAAGGCATCAACTGGTTAGTCACTTTCATGGGAAGAAAATCCCAAACTAACAAATTACCTAACACCTAAACTATCACATAGAGATCATCACAAAATACCTTCCTTTGCATAATTGGAAAAGACGTATTTCGAACATTAGAAAATATCACGATCAGCTGAATAGTAACTACAATACCTTCAACTCCTAAAAACAAGCAAAATCTAAACATGTATTCGCACAAATGACCCAATACCTGAGTTATCAGTGACTCAACTTCACCACATCATTTATGAATTAAACCATTCTAAAAAGATAAAGTCCTGATTATACATACACTCTTACAATCACCTACCGTTCTAAAAAGATATAGTCAGGATTATATATACAATCTTACAATCACATTTCATCACACAGTTTCACCAAAAAACTAAAACCTTCCAGGTTAATGTTTAAGCTTCATCCCAACAACAAATCCTCAGAATCTCACATAAAACTAAACAAGAAAATCCAAAAACATATATATATAATATTGGCACAACACACAGGCACAAACCTATCAGCCATATTAGATATAGTCTTAAAGGCCAACACAATAGCCCTGTCCGGATCACCTCCCCGGTTTTGCAACCGTGCCAGCGACGCATCACCGGTCGACCCATTACTACCCCGAGATATAACCGTCGAAAGCGCTGCGTCCGACAGAAGCGGGTTAACGGGTCCACCAACACGGTTCGGGTCGTGATCGCCCGACTCATCAGCAAAGGTTCTCCACTCGGAAGTCTCGTCAATGGTACGAGACTCGAGTACAAGCCCACACTCGGAGCATACGGTGTCCCCGGCTGAGTGATCAAACACCACCTCAGTATTCCTCTTGCAATCGGTGCAGTACGTGTCCGACATCCTATCTTGGTCGACAAATAAAGAATAACGAGATTAAAAATTGGAACTTTCACTCGGTTTATTGGCGGGTTTAGGGGGATTTTTTTATATTTTCACAGCTTCATCTCTCTTTCTCCCTAGAAGAGTAGAATCTGAGCTGTAGAGAAGGTGGAGACAACAAATTGAGGAAAGGGGGAGTATATATAGAGAGAAAGGGGATATGAATTTGGGGGTCGGTCAAGAATAGATGTCTGGCCGGGCCCACCCACAACCTGACAAGGTCAAATATCGCACATGTTTTGTGCTTCCCTGTCCAACTCTCTTATTTATCTATTACAATATTACAAAGGAAAAGTATGCTAAAAAAATTATTTGACATCTTTGTATAGTCGTACAATTATCAAATGACCCTAAATCTTTTATTAATCATAAATAGTATGCCAACATAAAAAACAACTGAAATATTCTTAAGACTTTTAATAATTTAAATTTATTAAAATATATGCTTAAAATATATGTAATGCTTTTGATAATTTATCAATTACAATATTATCATATCACATAATATTTGTGATCAAATTTCGAAAAAGAAGTTAAAAATTCAATTGAAAAAAAAAATTATGCAAGCATGCAACGCGTGCTGGGATACTAGAATTTATTATTTATATATATATTTATATATAATTTTGGATAAATAAGAGACACCTCTATTATTTGGAAAAAATATTATTAATTTTTTTATCTACTCGCAGAATACTTTTTTAGTTGTATTATCACTTAGGCATGATGTTATACATTCGGTGAATGAATGATGAGCAATTTGTATGATAAAAATTAAAAAAGATATGGAGCTCTCCAACCTTGTCATGATGAATAAAAGCGCATTCTTATTTTAGGTAGATTCGAGTTCGAGTTGCGATTAGCCCAAAAATTGATTTAGTACATTCACACTCAAAAAAATTTATTTAAATTTTAAAAGATATGGGTGAGTGATATAAAAATATGAATGCTATGTTGTTTTGTACGTTTTTTACCTGTGATATTATTTGTGGGTACTATTCTATAATGTCTTAAATGATATTGCCAAATGCACACGATTACCTAAGCGAATAAAAGACCAACTTTTTCACCTTAAATTATGAATTATAAAATTATTTGATGAATGCGTAAAAAAAATTGTATTCATATGATTCCTACAAAATCAGTTGCCATTAAATTATCTTTGCTGATATAATATTCTTATCAAAGTGGTGTCCCACTTTATTTTTAGTAGCAATAAATTAAATAAAAATATATTTATATACGAAATTTAAAAATATATTTATATACAAAATCATTTGCCATTAAATTATCTTTGCTGATACAAAAGCATTGTTGCAAGCACATTCATTGTAGGGAAAATTTCGGGCCGGTACCATTTGGTAAAAGATTTTTCAGCCCAGTCACCCCAAAAAAAATTCTTTCAACAAGGTCCACTTTTGGTTAAAATGACCAAAATAGTCTTCTATCTTCCTTGAATCACATCCTTCAATCCAAAACCCTAGTCTTCAACCCTCACACCAGCCATATGTCCCAACCACCAACGCTAATCGTCGGAAATTGTCGCTCCTCCCATGGCGTCGGAGCTGCGCGCACTGGTCGCGAAGAAACGAAAACAAAAAGGTTGTGCAAGAAGACAAAATCATCTCATTCTTCTGTTTATCGTCTATTTACCGATTGATTTTGTTTTATATTTCAATTTTTTTTGTAATGACTGTTTGTAGATTTTTAATTTAAAACGTAAAAGTATAATGTATTTGAGATTCGATCAATTGTTTGAATGAAAATTTTATATTTATTATGAATTTCAATTTTATTGTAATGATTGTTTGTAGAATTTTAATGTAAAACTCAAAACTATAATGTATTTGAGATGTTCGATGAATTGTTTGAATGAAAATTTGAGAATGTAATGAAATTGAAACCATTGGTGCATGTATTTTACATACACCAACAACTCATGAGTCTATCGGTGCATGTAAATTGCATGCACCGATAGACTAAGTTGTGCATGTAATTTACATGCACCAACAATTCATGAGTCTATCGGTGCATGTATTTTACATGCACCGATAGGTCTAAAGGTGCATGTAAGTTACATGCACCTTTAGAATTAAGTGTTGCTTTCGTATTCAGATTGTTATTTCACATCACGAGCCTTCTATTTCAGTTTGCTATTAATTTTAAAAAAATTAATGAGGAAAAAATGTTTCATATTCAAAATTATATATAAAAAGACTTTTTTTTTTGCTTAAATATAATAAAAGTCTATCGGTGCATGTAATTTACATGCACCAATAGACTCAGCGGTGCATGTAATTCACATGCACCGACTTGCTAAAATCTGTCGATGCATGTAATTTACATGCACCGATAGGCGGTGATGTACTAATATACTATTATTTTTTATCTAATTACTAAATAACAATGATCAAATCATAAAAATGTGAGTTAATTTTTCATTCTATAATTTTTGCAATTGGTCTTATAACAAATTAAAGATACAACATATTATTTTAGAAATTAGATTTTTATTATGGATGAGTATATACTATACGATAAATTATTGAATAATCTCATAACAAAAAATATATTATTTTTCAAACAATAATATATTACACATACGTGTCTTAATTTTTAAGTGTTATTTGTGAACGTCTTTAACACTTACTGTATGATACTTATTTGATATGTAATTTGAGAGCCAATGTAAATGTTGAGTCTACCGGTGCATGTAATTTACATGCACCGATAGACTATCGATGCATGTAAATTACATGCACCGGTAGACTAGCGGTGCATGTAAATTACATACACCTTATGTGTTCGCTATGTGTTACTTGCTTGTTGATCTTATAACAAATTAAAGATATAATATATTATTTTAGAAATTAAATTTTTATTATGAATGAGTAAATAATGTATGATAAATTATTGAATAATCTCATAACAAAAGTATATTAATTTTCAAATGATAAAATATTACACATGCGTGACTTAACTTTGAAGTTTTTTTTGTAATCATCTTTAACACTTATGTATGATAGTGGTTTATTATCTATACCATATTATAAAGGAAGAGCAATACATAGTAACTACCTTGGCCTCTTGGTATGTTTTACATGTTCTTCCTAAATTACCCTTATATAAATAACTACCTCCAATATTTTGATTTTCTTCAAATTTTATAAAAAAAACTGTTTATTTCATCTAATTAATAATATACCATATTAGCTTAAATATTTAAAATTTTAAAAATATACAATAATTACATATTTATATTGTAATTATATACCATATCAAATTTTTAAAAGTTTTTACATAAAATTATATATGCACGCATCGCGTGCCAAAAATCGCTAGTGTAATTTAAGAACCAATGCAGATGCTGAGTCTACAGGTGCATGTAATTTACATGCATCGGTAGACTATCGGTGCATGTAAATTACATGCACCGATAGACTAGCGATGCATGTAATTTACATGCATCGGTATGTGTTGCTTGCATGTTTAAGCTTGTTAGTTCTTCAATTTTGATTTGGGGAGATAAAATAGTGCTACCTCACTGATATATTGTCAGGAATTTGATATACGCATTGTTTATGTTATTATAGATCCTTCCACTAATGTAGTGACATGATGTCTGAAAGTTTATAAATGAAAACAGTATTTAAACAAATGAAAATGGAATTTTAGAATCTATTTTTTTACTTGGTATGTTGTACATAAACAAATGAAAATGGAAAAAAAATAAATCAAAACCTTTGGAATGAGATGATATGTTGTTTATCTTTTCCAAATTTGCTAAAAAAAATTGTTTACGTAAAGAGACATTTTAACAAACACATAATGTGTACCAAAATTGAAATAAAAGTTCAATGTTAATTAAATTCAAAAATACCATAAAAACAGAAAACAAAATTGAAACAAAATGTCGGTTTTCTGTGGTTGGAGAATAATGATATTTGGCAAAACGAAAAGGAGTCGTCGCTGCCTCCACCGCAACACCGCCACTGCTCCATACCGCCTAACCACCATTGCTGCTTTCCCAGAACACGCGACCATCACCAATTCTCACGATGATGAAGAGATAATTCAACTATGGGTATTTTAGGAATATTAAATGACTAATCAGATTAGGGTTTTATAAAAATGGACTTAGTTGAAAGAAGATTCTCACAAGATGTATTTAGTTGAAAAGCAAATATTTTGCTAGATTTAGTTGAAACATGTTTTGAAAAATGGTACCTATGTGTAATTTCCTCTTCATTGTACGGCATGTAACCTGGGCTAAATAGTCAGGCCCATTAAATATTTGTCCCTAAGTTAATATACCATACATGGGCCATGATTGTAGTGGCCCACTATATATTATTTCTTTAATTTATTGGGCTCCAACAGTAGTTTCGTTTTCATTTTGGGGAAAGTTAAGGTCGGTACACTCTAATGAAACATAATTCATCCTAATCAGGAAAAAAAATTCTTCAATCACTTAAGACCATTTGAAGTTAAAATGACAATAGCACTCTTAATATCTTTCACTCACATTTTCAGCTTTCACTCCTGTTTCAAAATTCAACAGCCACCAAATCGCATGACCTAGGGCTTCGGACTATCGGCGACGAGATGGGCGGCGGCCGGTCTCAAATGTTCGGCCATGGTGTGGGGAAGCTAACCAGTGTATTGGCTCTGACCAATTCATGGATGGATCGAAGAAATAGAACCCAAGAGCTGAAACCTTAGGTCATGCAATTTTCGCCCCTTCCAGATCAAATTTCGTTGATTCCACGGCGTCTCACGGTGGCTATCTTGTATAGAAATGACCGCAATTGAATTGTGAAACATTTCGTATATTGGGCTCGTTGAACGGAGGACGGACGGCGACGAACGGAACAATTTTATGTGCCGTGATCCAGTGCATGTTTTCGCACCTTCAGTGTGTTCACGATTTTGTGATTGAAATCAGTAAGTGATGCACGAAAATTGAAAATCAGTAAGTGATGCACGAAAATTGAAAATCAATTGAAAAACAGTAACTGATACACGAAAATTGAAAATAAGTATTGATGCATGAAATTAAAATCAGTAATTGATGCACGAAACATAGAAAAAGTATGTGATGCACGAACCATAATCGCAAGTGGGTGATTCACGAACCATAAGCGTAAGCGGATGATGCACGACCATTTAATTTCGTGCACCAGTTATTGTATTCCGCGCACCAGTTGTTTTTTGGAAATTTCGTGCATCAATTAATTAATACAAAGTTCGTGCACCAGTGTTAATTAACTGGTGCATTAAATTTGCAAAAAAAAAAAAACAACTGATGATGCACGACCATACAATTAAGTAAGTGATGAACGAACCATTTAAATTTGTGCACCAGTTATTGTATTCCGTGCACTAGTTGCTTTTTTACAAATTTTGTGCATCAGTTAATTAACACAAAGTTCGTGCACCAGTGTTAATTAAGTGATGCACGAAATTCGCAAAAAAGAAACTGATGATGCACGAACCATACAATTAAGTAAGTGATGCACGGGCCACTTTTATTGGCGTTACATTTTCGTGCACAAATTACTTTTTTGTAATTTCATGCACCAGTTATTTAAAACATTTTCGTGCACCACCAGTGTTATATTTTCGTGTATCAGTTACTTTTTTGGAACTTTCATGCACCAGTGTTATATTTTCGTGCATCGATGTTATTGTGAGGGTCCGGTCCTAATCAGGTGTTTAAATATTACACAATGATTAATTTACATAAACAGCGAAAGATTAATTTCAAATTTCTTGTCAAATGGCCCTAAAAATTTTCGTTTTTCGATGGTACATATATAATGTTACTGAAAATATATATAGTTATGTATTCAATTCACAGATAATACATCATTCATCATTTAACATGACAAGTAAAGTCTTAAACGGTAATACTTCTACATATAACACTCGAGGCATTCCCCGTGAAAGAAACCATAGTTTTAAAAATGTTTACTAAGACCTGGGACACAAAACGTAAACCATGAACCTGAGCTCGCTCTCAACGAGCTCTGGTATTCATCGATGCTTCCTCTCGAGCATCCGCAGTACGTTCATATGTACCACATGTCATGCACATACAACAAAGACATGACAACCCCCCGCGAAGGGAGTTGCCCAAATCTTCAAATAAACATAAAAATATTTATGATGTATGATATTAGTGAAAGAAAATTATTACATATACCTGCAAAATACAAAGGCCCAATCATAGTGCGTTTTTCTATAACTGGTGCATTGCACAATTCACGGTATAAATAAGCCAACGCTGCACTGCCCCAACTATATGTGTTCACCTCGTGTCAGATACAGATGGCTCGCTACGTTCCTTGAGAGCTAAGGTGAGTTTCACTCTCGTTGTTGCTTGTTTTCAAAAAAATTTAGTTGCCTATGTTATTTATTTATTGTTGATTTATGCAGATTGCCAATTTTCTTGCTAACAATTTGAATAGAAATTAGCCTCGTGATTTGTACGAAATCGTTGCTCGTAGCTTGTGAATGTTTTAGTGAATCCGCACCGCAAATAATCCCTCGAGTTTCGTAGGATTTATAGAAATAGGGTGAGTCTCGTAGTTTTGCTTTATCTCTTGTTGGCAGTGGCCATGTCTTGGTGTTTTTTAATATTGAAATTAGTTAAATAAAATAACACACAAAAAATAAAATATTAATAATTAATATCATTTTCAACTATTCAAAAATCTAAAAAAATGTTCTTTATTATTTATCTATTTCAAATAAATTTGTCTGCATCTCTAACAATCATAAATTTATATAGAAAAAAGTTTAAAAAAGTATTCCCAATCATATAATAGCATGATACTCCTACTGGCCTATTTAAAATTTTAGGATTTCATTGATTAACTCAATTAATTTTTAGATTGTAATAATATTAGCTAATTAATTGAAATAGTATATGAATAATATTTATTGAGAAAGTAATGAATTTAATTAATTGTGGTTAAATATATCAATTTTTTGTCTTATACGTGACTAACAACTAAAGTAATGTATTTTTTACTTTCTACATCTGTTAAATAGTTCTCTCGTTCCTATATTAAGTTAATATTACTTATTATAAATGTAAACACAATTAATTTTATCAAAAGTATATCGCACTAAATTGCCCGTTTACATAACTAATAGATAGAATTTCAAGTCGGTATCAAATGGAGAAATACTTTTTTGCTCCAGTTCACCAAAAAACTTATTTTCATATAAGTCTATTATATGTTCAAATGACAAAAAACCTACAAATCAAAGGGGATTCTGTGTTTCTGTCACTATAGTTTCTTAACTGCGGATCCCCAACCCCAGCCTTCGTCTCTTCTCGGGACCTTCTCTTCCTCCTCAAAGGGTGAAGGCGACGGCAGTGATTGTGACCTACAGGATACCACCAATCCTCAATTGTGGACTCGGACTGGGATGTGGCTAGAGCAGCTGTAGGAGACTGATTTGTATTTAGTGGATGACCATAATGTTGCCGGAATAGAGGATTGATTTCTGGGCTGCCGTGGAATAAAATCCTTATCAAAATGATGGTAGCATTTCTCGGCGACATGTCCGGTTATGCCACAAATCTGGCAAGTAGGATAGCCAGAGTTGTTCCATGGTCGACGACCTCCACGAGATTTATACCTCTTCCTTCGCCTCTGTAAGAAGAACTTTGAGACAAGCGATTATAATCTGACTTCTTCTACTGTGGAAAAGTAGGAGTGTTAAATGCTTGACAAGAACTATCAATTTGATTAGTATACGTTTCAATGGGCCCTTCATGAGCCATTAAGATTGCTCCAACTTCAGGAAGTGAGAGATTATCCACACGGGAAGTAACATGCACGACAACAGAGTAGTAGTCAAGACCAACACCGCCAAGCACATGAAGAATTTGCTCCTCTTCTGATAGAAGATGGCCACAAGCAGCTAAAATATCAACATAACCTTTCGTTTTACTTAAGTAATCTTTCATGCTAAGATTACCATTCTTCAATGTTTGTAACTCTGGAGCTTGTATTGCATCACTTTGGCCTTAGACCTCGTAGCAAAAAGATGAGATAATTGTGTCCAGAGTTGAGCAGAAGTCATACATCCAATCATCTGACTTTGAGCTGATTCACCCATTAAGGCCAGGAGAAACGAAAACAAGAGCTGATCTCGTCGACACCAGGAGATGAAATTGTTTCAGCACCCTTATCATCAAGCAATTGTTTCAGCACCCTTATCATCAAGCACCATCTTGGGAGGGACTGGTGGTTCTTCAAGAATGAGTATATCAAGGCCAAGTCCACAAAGGCCAGCAAGAATTTGCAAATTCCACATAAGAAAATTGTCTTCTGTCAATTTGACGGAGTTTATCTGATTCGCCGGATTGATAGTCAGAAGATTGGAACTTCCGGCGGGAGGAAAGGATGACATGAACTCGTTCCGTCGTTGGCTCTGATGCCATGTTAGATAAGTGAGATGAGGATGTAATTTAGGGTAAATGAAATGTATTCCATTTCTATATTTTTAACTCCCTGATACATTATGGTGATTACCCTATAAATACACAACTACAACAAATAAAATATGTACACGTGTAGTGCTGTTACGAAATGGTTGCTCGTAGCTTGTGAATGTTTTAGTGACCTGACGATGAATCCGCACCGCACCTCAGAAGAAATGTCTACTTGTATAAAATAACACACAAAAAATAAAATATTAATAATTAATAACATTTTCAACTATTCAAAAATCTAAAAAATGTTCTTTATTATTTATCTATTTCAAATAAACTTGTCTGCATCTCTAACATGTTAACATTTATTTTTGTAACACTTCCATTTAGTGTTCATTTAAGTGTTCATTCATTTAAGTGTTAATTAAAGTGCTCATTTAAGTGTTTGTTCATTTAAGTGGTCCATAATATTTCACATTCATCTTCATATGCTCATTGATGGTAATGAGCTTATATATACTAGATGTTTGGGTCCCTAAGCCAATCAATCTATTAAGTCCTCAAGACACCATCTAAAGGAGATTGATAAAGGTTTAGAAGTACCCTTACAACTACAGCTTTTCAGGTTCCTGGATCAAAAGCAAATCAATGGCTGGAGGTAACCCGATCCTGAACATTTATATTTCCGAATATTCGATTTTGTGTGCCATATGTTTAGGTACATTGAAAATCTATTAAGTATTCATGTTAGAATTTCTAACAGTTGGTATCAGAGCGATTTTTGCCTTTGCTTTGATAAATTTGAGATTTTTGATCTAGGCCAAAAATTCTGAAAAATTATCATGATACAAATTTAATTTCTATCATGAATTTTTACACAATTTTCGAAATAAAACCTCAAATCAGATATGGAAATTATCATGAACTTTAAAAAATTCCCAATTTCAATTTTGATTGAAACCCTAGTTCATAGATTGGGAAATTGATCGCTGGTAAGATTCCAAACCCGGCAATTGAAGGTACCGGCCAAGACTCCATGACGGGTCGACCACTACGCAGCCTTTGACGCCGTAAACCGCCTCAAGTTGGCCGTGAAATCGCGATTTGGTTTCTACGCGATTTCTTCCAGTTAAGGTCAATTTTTGGTTCGATTTTGGGCCATTTGGGTCACAGCCATGACGTTTAACGTCAACTGAATTAAACTCGTGGTATGTATGGCTGTGAACTGTGGCAAGACGCCGTGCCATGGTCGGATTTTGGCCAGGAAATCGAGAATACGCGAACACCAAAAATCACAATTTGGATGGCCGATTTCATACAGTTTTAAGGCCGGTAATGGCAGATTGTTGTACGACCATGTATGTACGATGGTCGGACGTTGGTCGGCCATGATCTGGCTGGAAGAGATGGCGGCGGCGGCGCTGATTTCTTTTAGGGTTAGGGTTAGCGTTAGGGTTAGGGTTTTGCTGATTTGGGATTGGGCCTAATTTTAAGGGCATGTTTGGGTTCAAATTTCTGATTTGAGATTTCTCAATTTTAAGGGCTTGTTTGGTTCTGTTTCATTCTGAAAAAATCAAATTTTGATTTTTTTTAAAATTTATTTTTATGCAATCTTTATGTTTAATTTTGATTGTTTTATTATGGATAAATGCACCATAATTTATGTAAAGCGTAAAATATTTTTATGCATGAATAATTAAGATGTCTAAGTAGTTCGTATAGTTTAATTGATTAAAGTATAGCTACAACAGCTTTAATTGATTTAATTATTCATTAATCATGTGAATTACATAAAGTACAATAGACAATATTTATATGAATTAAGATATAGCATAAAATATTTTTATGCATTCAGAATAAATGTCTAAGTGATTCGTATAGTTTAATTAATTAAAGTATAGCCACATCAGCTTTAATTGATTGAATTATACATTAATTTTGTGGATCACTTAAAGTATAATAGACATTACATTAATTCAACTATGACATAGTTTTATGCATTCAGATTAAATGTCTATGTGATATGCATTATATGATTGATTAAAGTGTAGCCACAGCAGCCTTAATTAATTAAATTATGCATTAATTTCTCAAACATCACATAAAGCTAAATAGACATTACTTGTAATTAATTATATTTGATATAATGGAATTTATCCCACAGTAAATTTTATTATATTAAATATGTTTCATTAGGATGAGATATTGAATTATTTTCTTAATTTGCCCACAGGTATTAAGAATGTCGGATAATTCGATAGTTTTATCATAAAGTTATATGAATTTATTTGAATTAGAAATTTAGCCCACAGGTAATTTCTATGTCAGTGATTCATTTGTTATTGCATGGTTTACATTGGTAAAGCATGTCATTTGGTTATTTGCTTCAAAATTTGTGGTAAGCATGTATTTTGGATTTTTATTGCGGCTATTCAACCTGTTAATTTATCTGATATGACATGTACAGTTCCTGAGCTCAAAAGTGATAACTAGAATGATCCTGAGACGTTTTCACAAGCGATGGAAAGTAAGGAATCCAAATTATGGTTTGATGCCATGAATGATGAGATGGATTAAATGGCACATAACGGAGTCTGGGAGTTGGTTCAGTTACCTGATGGTGTAAAAGCCATTTGATATAGATGGGTCTTGAAAACAAAGAAAGACTCACTAGGTAACAATGAACAATATAAGACTAGACTCGTTGCAAAAGGATCCAGTCAAAAGGAAGGAATTGATTATACAGAGACATGTTCTCATGTATCTAAGAAAGATTCTCTCTGTGTAGTTATGGCATTAGTAATCCATTTTGATATGGATTACATCAAATAGATGTGAAAACGGCATTCTTCAATGATGACATTGAGGGAGAGGTTTATATGAAATAATCTAAAGGATTCTCCTCTAGTGATGGTGAACATTTAGTGAGTAAGCTTTAGAAATCTACGTACGGATTGAAGCAAACCTCCCATCAATGGTATTTAAAATTTCACACGTTATCTCTTCATTTGGTTTTGTTGATAACGTAATGGATCAATGTATATACCAGAAGGTTAGTGGGAGTAAAATTTGTTTTTTGGTGTTGTATGTAGATGATATATTACTTGCAACCAATGAAGGGGTTTCTATATGAGGTGAAACAATTTCTCTCTAAGAACTTTGATATGAAGGATATGGGTGAGGCATCTTATGTCATTGGTATTAAAATCTATAGGGATAGATCCAAATACATTTTTGGGTTTATCGCAAGAAACCTATATAAACAAAGTGCTGGAGAGGTTTCGGATGAGTGATTGTTCACCAAGTGTAGCACCCATTGTGAAAGGTGATAGATTCAATTTGAATCAATGTCCAAGAAATGAGTTTGAAAAGGAACAAATGAAAAACATTCCATATGCTTCTTGTGTTGGAAGCCTAATGTATGCTCAAGTCTGTATTAGACCTCATATTGCATTTGTTGTGGGAATGTTGGGAATATATCATAGTAATCCAGGTAAATACCATCGGAAAGCTGCAAAGAAAGTAATGAGGTACTTTATGGGGACCAAAGATTACATGCTTATATATATAAACAAACTACTAATGTATTTCCACTATGGAGGCTATGTTCGTATTTGTTTTGAGGCTATCATGCATGGTGTATGGATGAAGAGTTTTATTTCTGGACTTAGAGTCGTAGATTCGATTTCTAGGCCATTGAGAATATATTGTGACAATTCAGCTGCAGTCTTTATGGCTAAGAACAATATAAGTGGTAGTCGAAGCTAGCATATCGACATCAAGTATCTGGCTATAAGGGAACGTGTTAAAAATGGAACAGTGGTTTAAACACGTTAGTACTGAATTGATGATTGTTGATCCTTGTCAAAAGGCATGCCACTATTAAAATTTAAGGATCATGTGAAAGAATGTGACTTGGTTCCTTTATGTGATTTCGTTGTAAGAACGAATGTTTATGAAACTCTGTTTGTGATATTGTCTCATATTTGGACTTGTGTACACATTTATTTTGAGAAATATCATTGACGTTTGGACATTGAATAAACATGTGGTTTATTCATTAAGTAAATAAGTTAGTATTTGAGGAACATGATGCATTGTGATACATGGAAGATAATACTCGTATTAAGAGAACCTATCGCCATGATCCATGTATGTTGGTTCTTACTGTGGCGAATGATGAAATATATGGACCAAGTGGGAGAATGTTAACATTTATTTTTGTAACACTTCCATTTAGTGTTCATTTAAGTGTTCATTCATTTAAGTGTTAATTAAAGTGCTCATTTAAGTGTTTGTTCATTTAAGTGGTCCATAATATTTCACATTCATCTTCATATGCTCATTGATGGTAATGAGCTTATATATACTAGATGTTTGGGTCCCTAAGCCAATCAATCGATTAAGTCCTCAAGACACCATCTAAAGGAGATTGATAAAGGTTTAGAAGTACCCTTTCAACTACAGCTTTTCAGGTTCCTGGATCAAAAGCAAATCAATGGCTGGAGGTAACCCAATCCTGAACATTTATATTTCCGCATATTCGATTTTGTGTGCCATATGTTTAGGTACATTGAAAATCTATTAAGTATTCATGTTAGAATTTCTAACATAACAATCATAAATTTATATAAAAAAAGTATTCCCAGTCAGATAATAGCATGATACTCCTACTGGCCTATTTAAAATTTTAGGATTTCATTGATTAACTCAATTAATTTTTAGATTGTAATAATATTAGCTAATTAATTGAAATACTATATGAATAATATTTATTGAGAAAGTAATGAATTTAATTCATTGTGGTTAAAGATATCAAATTTTTGTCTTATACGTGACTAACAACTAAAGTAACGTATTTTTGACTTTCTACATCTGTCAAATTGTTCTCCCGTTCCTATATTAAATTAATATTACTTATTATAAATGTAAACAAAATTAATTTTATCAAAAGTATATCGCACTAAATTGCCCGTTGAGAAGTTCAAGTCGGTATAAGTGGAGAAATATTTTTTTGCTCCAGTCCACCAAAAAATTTGTTTTCATATAAGTCTATTATATGTTCAAATGACAAAAAAACCTAAAAATCAAAGGGAATTCAGACGTCTTCTTCTCCACCATATCTTCTTCTAATTTTTCACTGTCTGTGTTTCTCTGTCACTAGGGTTTCTTAACTGCGGATCCCCAACCCCAGCCTTCGTCTCTTCTCGGGGACTTTCTCTTCCTCCTCAAAGGGTGAAGGCGACGGCAGTGGTTGTGGCCTACACCTGGTGTGATTGTGTATATTGTTTTTTTTTACTTTCATTTTTGTTTGTTGTTTGAGACATTGGTTGGTGTAGATTTACTGATTATTTTTCAAATGTTGATGAAAAGAACATTGTTACATGTATTCTCTTATATTTGGTGTTTGAGACATGAGATGTTCGATAATTGTTTAAATGAAAATTTGAAGTTTAGAGTCAAGCGATGCACATACTACCCTCATTCGCCGGAGGTGGTGCACATACCAATGCATGTAATATATGTGTACACCGGTAGACTCGAGCTATATGCTATCAAAATACACATTTTAATAAGATGGTGCTGCAGTTGCATATATTAATGTGATGCACTTAATTTTTAACAATGTGATGCACTTAAATTTAACAAATTGGTGATTCTAACAAAGTGGTGCACTTAATTGTAAAAATTAGTGATTTTAACAAGATAGTGCATGTACCCGTGCATGTAATACCCCCGTGGACCGGTAGACTCGAGCTATGTGCTTATCAAAATACACATTTTTATATTAAGATTATGGTGTACTCGCATATATCAAGGTGATGCCCTTAATTCTTAACAAGATGATACACATAATTTTAACAATTTGGTGATTCTAACAAGGTGTTATACTTAATTTTAACAAATTGGTGATTCTAACAATGTGGTGCACGTAATACTGCAAGCTATCAAAACACATTTTTTTTAATATGATGGTAGTGCACTTGCAGATTAAGGTGATGCACTTAATTTTTAATGAGATGAAGCACTTAATTTTAACAAAAATTGATGATTCTAACAAGTGGTGCACTTAATTTTAACAACTTGATGATTTTAACAAAGTGGTGCACTTAATTGTAACAAATTGATGATTTTAACAAGGCGGTGTACATATGCGGTGTACATAATACCCATGTGCATCGGTAACTCGAGTTGCATGCTTATCACAATACACTTTTTTTTTTATATAAGATGGTGGTCCACTTGCATATATAAAGGTGACACACTTAAATTTAACAAGGTGATGTACTTAATTTTAACAAAGTGGTGATTCTAACAAGGCGGTGCACTTAATTTTAACAAATTGGTGATTGTAACAAAGAGTTGCACTTAATTGTAACAAATTGATGATTTAACAAGGCGGTGCACGTATCGGTGCACGTAATACCCGCATGCATCGGTAGACTCGAGCTATGTGTTATCAAAATACACATTATTAGATGGTGGTGCACTTGCATATATTAAGGTGGTGCACTTAATTTTTAACAAGATAGTGCACTTAATTTTAACAAATTTGTGATTTTAACAAGGTGGTGCACTTAAGTGTAACAAATTCGTGATTTAACAAGGTTGTGCACTTAATTTTTAACAAGATAGTGCACTTAATTTTAACAAATTTGTGATTTTAACAAGGTGGTGCACTTAAGTGTAACAAACTCGTGATTTTAACAAGGCAATGCATGTAACGATTCATGTAATACCCGTGTTCACCGGTAGACTCGAGTTGTGTACTAATCAAAATACACGTTTTCTAATAATAAGATATTGGTACACTTGCATATATTAAGGTGATGCATTTAATTTTAACAAATTAGTGATTCTAACAAGGCGTTAGACTTAATTTTAACAAATTTGTGTTTTAACAATGTTGTGCATTTAATTATAACAAATTGGTGATTTTAACAAAGCGGTGCACACGCCGATGCACATAATATCGTGTGCATCGGCGTGCTCCGATAGACTCGAGCTATGTGCTATCAAAATATACATTTTCTTTATAATATTGTGGTACACTAGCATATATTAAGGTGATGAACTTAATTTTAATTATAATAAGGTGTCATACTTAATTTTAACAAGGTAATGCACTTAATTGTAACAAATTTGTGATTTTTACAAGGTGGTGCACATAATACCTGCCTGCACTTGGAGACTCGAGATATGTGCTTATCAAAATATACATTTTTTTTATATTAAGATGGTGGTGAACTTAATTTTTAACAATGTGGTGCACTTAATTTTAACAAAATGGTTATTGTAACAAGGTGATACACTTTATTTTAACAAGTTGGTGGTTTTAACATGATGGTGCGCACCTGGTGCATGTAAGTATTACGTGCACCGCTTGACTCTAAAATACCAAATTTTCATTCAAACAATTTTTCGAACATCTCATGTCTCAAACATAAAACATAATAGAGTACAAGTAATAATGTTCTTTTTATCACTAGTAAGAAAAAGAAATCAGTAAATATACATAATATTTTAGAATCTATGTCTCAAACAACAAACCTATACTTTCAAATTTTCATTCAAACAATAATTGAGCATCTAATGTCTCAAATAACAAACAAAGAGAGAGCACAAAGTGAAATACCCAATCACACCAGGTGTAAGTCACGACCCCTGCTACCGCCTTCACCTGTCAGGGATGGGGAGAAGTTCCATGCAGCTGCGATTTGAAAGAATAGGAGGGTAGAGTACGGAGGAGGAGAAGTTCCTGGCAAATGCGATTCAAAATAATAGGAGGGAAGTGTAAAATATGGTTATTTTAGGAACATAAATTGACTAATCAGATCAATGTTTCATAAAATAGACTTATTTGAAAAAATTGTTGTAAAAAATATATTGATTTGGATAGATTTTTTTTAGGGAAAATTTCGGGGCGGTACCAATAGGAAAAATATTTTCAGTTCAAATCCACCAAAAAATATTTCTTTCAAAAAAAATTTCTTTCAACTAGGTCCAATCTCAACTGAAATGACCAAAACAGACATAGTTCCTCCTCCTTCCCCAAATAACTCTCCAAACGTTTTATGCTATCCTTCAACAGCAATATCACTGACAAAATCTCCACCGACTCTCTTCCGCTGCTGTCCACGGCTCCGAACGTTGCCCTTCAATGACGTTTGTCTACTGCTTCTGACACATGAAGGGCCGCCGTATAATGGCGCATCCCAGTGCCGTCGTTTATCCCTCAGTTACTAATGCCGTCCCCATTTGAAATTATTCGTCATGCCTTGCAAATTATAAGTTCAATGATGGAGTAAATATTGTCCAAATGTTGACTAATCTTCTGTTAAAGAGGATTGTAATACCAAATATATATATGGTCGGTGGATAGTGTGTGTAGTTGTGCTGGAATAGTATTTAGTTTTGTAAGTAATGTCCTACGTTTGTTGCTATTGCTTGGCACTATTTTCTTTCTTGGATCCATCTTGTTATTACATGGCAATACATACAAGTTCTCGAGATTCATAATCGTATCAAGTAAAATTTAAAACTTTTGACATATATTTTTTTCCCATTAGAATGGATTGGTTTACTTGCAAGATAGTACTTGTTGCAGTCTTGTAGATACAAACTGTTGGTGGAATCAAGTTATTTACATGCACCGCATGAGATATGTACCGCATGAGATATGCACCGCATGTAAATTACATGCATCGCTAGACACAAGAAAGTGAAAATGATGATAATAATGAAAAATGTGAAGATTTGTTCATTTTGAATTGAGATTAGTTTCTGAAAATTCACAATGATGATGAAATCTATTTACAAAGGGAAGTAGGAATTGATTGTTGCAGTCTTGTAGATAAAAACTGTTGGTGGAATCAAGTTATTTACATACACCGCATGAGTTTAGCGGTGCATGTAACAAGAAAGTGAAAATGATGATAATAATGAATAATGTGAAGATTTTTCGATTTTTAACTGAGATTAGTTTCTGAAAATTCGTAATGATGATAAAATCCATTTACAAAGGGAATTATGAATTGATTGATGCAATCTTATAGATAAAAATTGTTGGCAGAATCAAGTTATTTACATGCACGTAATGAGATATGCACCACATGAGTCTAGCGGTGTATGCAAATTACATGCACCGCTAGACACAAGAAAGTGAAAATGATGATAATAATGAAAAATATGAAGATTTTTCTATTTTTAACTAAGATTAGTTTCTGAAAATTCATAATGATGAAGACATCTCTTTACAAAGGGAATTAGGAATTGATGGATGCAGTATTGTAGACAAAAACTGTTGGCGAAATCAAATTATTTACATGCACCGCATTAGGAAAAAATGTTCCATATCCAAAATTATATATAAAAAGACTATGTTTTTTGGTTAAATATAGTATAAGTTTATCGGTGCATGTAATTTACATGCACCATAGACTCAGCGGTGCATGTAATTCACATGCATCGACTTACTAAAATCTTTCGATGCATGTAATTTACATGCACCGATAGACGGTGATGCACTAATATACTATGTTTTTTTATCTAATTACTAAATACCAATGATCAAATCATAAAAATGTGAATTAATATTTCATTCTATAATTTTTACAATTGATCTTATAACAAATTAAATATACAATATATTATTTTAGAAATTCAATTTTTATTATGGATGAGTATATAATATATGATAAATTATTAAATAATCTCATAACAAAAGTATATTATTTTACAAATGATAATATATTATACATACGTGTCTTAATTTTTAAGTGTTATTTGTGATCGTTTTTAACACTTACTGTATGATACTTAATTATTATGCAATTTGAGAACCAATACAAATGTTGAGTCTACCGGTGCATATAAATTACATGCATCGATAGACTAGTGGTGCATGTAATTTACATGCACCGCTATGTGTTGCTTGCTTGAAGATTGTTAGTTCTTCAAATTTGATTTACATGCAAGGCATGAGATTCAAAATCTTATCATCTAAACATAACAACATGAATAGAAGATGATGGAGATATTCTATATTCAACGAAGATCTTGGTGCGCTTTTCTTTCTTGGTTTTCGTTACTTTTAAACCTCGTGAATACGAATTGAAACACAAAAAAAAATATTCGATCTTTTTGTGTAGGTATATATACTTGAGGTTGTCATTTGTTGCACTGTAAGTAGGAAAGCATATCGTGATATATTTTTAATCTTTATACACTCGCAAGCTGCTAAATTCCATCTCTGTGAATGAAAAACCAGTATGCATCATCCTTGTTTCAAAGTTGTTGGCGTGGTGGTGGTGTTTTCCTTCTTTTTCATGTTTTTGAGGCAATATGTACGTGACTATGGAATCTATAATCAATGGTATAACATGATACAATGTTGAGTCTATCGGTACATGTAATTTACATGCACCGTGCACCGATAGGCATGTGGTGCATGTAATTTACATGCACCGATATGTGTTGCTGGCTTGTTAGTTCTTCAATTTTGATTTGGGAAGTTAAGATAGTGCTACCTCACTGATATATTGTCAGGAATTTGATATATGCATCTTTTATGTTATTATAGATCCTTCCAATGATGTAGTGGCATGATGTCTGAAGTTTATAAATGAAAACAGTATGTAAATAAATGAAAATGGAATTTTAGAGTCTATTTTTTACTTGGTATGTTGTACATAAACAAATGAAAGTGGAAAAAAAAATAAATCAAAACCTTTGGAATATGATGATATGTTGTTTATCTTTTCCAAATTTGCTATAAAAAAATTGTTTACCTAAAGAGACCTTTTAGCAAACACATAATGTGGACCAAAATTGAAATACAAATTCAATGTTAATTAAAATCCAAAAATACCATAAAACAACAAACAAAATTGAAACAAAACGTCGGTTTTCTGTGGTTGGAGAAGAATGACATTTGGCAAAACGAAAAGGAGTCGCCGCCGCCTCCACCACAACACCTCCACCGCTCCATACTCCTCGCCTAACCACCATTGCTGATTTCCCTGAACACTCGAGCATCACCAACTCTCACGACGAGGAAGATATAATTCAACTGTTATAAATTGGTTTTTAAAACAATGGTATTTTAGAAATAACAAATGACTAATTAGATTAGAGTTTCATAAAAATAGACTTAGTTGAAAGAAGATTTAAAAATATGTATTTAATTGAAAAGAAAATATTTTACTAGATTTAACTAGAATATGTTTTGAAACATGGTATCTATATCTAATTTCAAATTTTGTTGAACAGTTTTATTTGAAAAAAGTTTATGCGATTTACCATAACTACTATTGGACTCCTAAACACAACCCTAGTTCGAAGCCACCGCCGCCGTCTCAAGTCTCAACTCTCTTCATCACGTAGCGCGAGTTGCACCAGAACATCGATAATCCGTCGCGTTCGTTGTTTTTCTAATCTCTGGGAAGAAACTCGGAAATATCGGTATTAATCATTCGATTTCAGGCAAATCTTTGAGGCTGTAAAGCCTGCAACGATGCTCTTCAGGTGACCCATGGTTCAGCTTCTGCCGATTTCAATTTGACTTATGATTCAGTACGTATCATCTTGAAACAGCCTTTCAAGCTGTTTCAAGACGAGTCATTGGGCAAAATCTTGGCGTAGGACGTCACCGCACGGGACCTCCTTCCTCAATACCGCGCTTCTATCAAGGTCATATCAATATGTTTGTTTTCTGTAGATGATTGCGTGCGGAGCTAGTTTTCCTGCTAATTTTTTGTGGGACGTTGATGGTTTGAGGAATTTTTTAGAAATGTGTATACGCGGAAATTGGTTCTTTCGTGAATATACCGTTAATTTTGATGGGATTAACTAATGGAGTCCCGATTTACGCTTTCGCTTTTAGCAAGACACAAGATCCATAAAATTAAGATAGAAATTGACTTTTTGGCAAAACCGAAAAAATGAGCATTTTCATTTTCATAAGTAACAACCAACTAATATATTTATTGAAAATATTATGTGAACTGAAAATAGGAACTGCTATCCACTAAGGCATTATTTTGACCACTAATATTTACAATAACCATTTCAACAATCATCCTTCATTTTGCATAATAGTACTTAGTACAAGCAGACTGTTGGACTCTTATCTTGGACATGGTTGACACAAGGGCTTGGAACTCTGATTGGGTCGCATCAATGATGGAGTCCCGATTTACGTGTTTCTTTTCGAGTAAGAAATGAACTCCATAAAATCAAGATATAAACATACTTTTTTGCCAAACCAAAAAATTGAGCCTTTTCATTTATGACATTCATGTATATATACAAAGAATTGATAACAACCACTAATCTACTTACTGAAAATATTACTTGAACTGAAAATAGTAACTAACTGTTATCCACTAAGGCATTACTTTGACCACTAATATTTACAATGACCAGTTGAACAATCATCAGTCATTTTGCATAATAGTCCTTAGTCCAAGCAGACCGCAGGACTTTCTCTTGGGTCTGGTTGACACAAGGGCTCTGAGGCCTTGTCCTCAAGGCCATTTGAGGAAAATTCTCTTCATCCTCGGTCTGAACAGTGGGGAAAATGCCTTCAGGTTGCTGTAAATTGGGAAAAAATTCAATAAGAGGCTTGGCTTCTTCCCATGTGGCATCCTCAATTGGACAACCTTCCCATTGTACCAAAATTTGCCGTAGAGGACGTCTATTTTTCTAAATCTCCCTATCAGCTAGAATTTGTTGTGGGTGAACAACTAGCTGATCTTCATCGTCCAGGGCCAGAATGGCTGTGGTTGCCGGTGGTGGAGCCATGGCAAGGGCGAGCAGTGACACATGGAAAATCGGATGAATCCGACTAGAAGGTGGTATTTGAGCTCGTATGCGACCTCTCCAACTCGGCGTGCAACTCGATAAGGCTCGTAAAGTCGTCTAGATAATTTTTGAGAGTGACGAACCTGCTCCTAAATTTGAGGGTATACCTTGAATTTTACATAGACGAAATCTCCTATTTCGAATGTTTTGTCCGGCCGGTTCTTGCTAGCTTGTTGTTGCATACGGCTGCGGGTAGCTTGTAGATTGGTTTTGAGCATGATCAGTAAGGAATCTCGGTTAGTGACGGTTGAGTCGATGGTGGCATTGGTGGAGGTTCCGGTTAAGTACATGGTGGTGGTTGGGAACGGTCGTCCGTAAAGTGCATCGCAGGGACTCATTTTAATTAGATGAGTGAAAATTGGTGTTTTACCAATATTCGGCTAGGGAAAGGAATCGAGTCCACTTTCGGTGTTCATCACAAGTGAAACAACGAAGGTACATTTGAAGGCAAAGGTTGACGAACTCTGTTTGGCAATCGGTTTCGGGATGGTAGACGCTACTATAATTAAGGAGGTGCCTTGTCGGAGGAAGAGTTCTTTCCAAAATTGGCTATGAAAAATGGGATCCCAATCGGAAACTATGGTTTTCAGCAACTCGTGGAGTTTATAAATGTCGGTGAGTAATATTGAGGCTAGGTATGCGGCTCAATCAGAGTTCGTAGCCCCTGTGTCAATCGACCCAAGGGAAGAGTCCAGCAGCATGCTTGGACTAAGGACAATTATGCAAAATGACGGATGATTGTTGGACTTGCCATTGTAAATATTAGTGGTCAAAGTAATGTCTTAGTGCATAGAGGTAGTGCCTATTTTTCAGTTTACGTAATATTTCCAATAAAGTATATTTGTAATGGCCCAATGTAAAATAAAATTATTAAGTTATAAAAAAAAATAGTAATTATTATATTATATATAAAGAACACCCGAGAAGGCCAAAATAATTGGCTCAATTTCTTCTTTCTATTTCTCCCTCCCATCAGCGTACGTCTTCCTCTTCCTTCTCCCAACTTTCAGTTTCTAAGCCATTAAAGTTTATCGCCTCATCTCCATAACGTAAACGATTCATCTCACTTTGCCTGTATTTAGACCCCTACCAACACTAATTGTTAGAGAAACCATCGATTTTCTCTAAAACATGGACCGAAAACTCACACTGTAACCAAGTTCATCAATAACCACCATAGATCGTGCGCATTGGGACAAGAACAGCAACCGAGAGGAAAATTCGAAGTGAGCAAGCTGCGACAGAAATCTCGAAAGTTTGGTATAAAATTTTCTGCTTCTGTTTATAATTCTGAAAAGATTTGTGTTAATTGAAGTAGATAATGCCTAGGAAATATTATCTTGATTTTGGGGAAAACACCATTTGTATTGCTGTTTTGATTTTGACAGAGAGTCATTTTTACTAGATTGTTGAATAAGAGAAGAAATAAATAGAATCGTTTCAAGAATTTGGGTTTGTGAATTTACGTTTGGATTGTAGAATTTTATAAATCATTTGAAAGCTGGGAATAATTTTGGGCAATCTGCTATAGATAGAGGATTCTAGTTTTGCTTAGAATATAGATTTTTCTATAAAAAATTCAGATTCTGGTTGTGAGAATTTATGTTTGGAATTTGGTAAATAAATCAGAGTTTAGACTGAAAATTTCAAAGATTTTTTGGGAAGTTGAGTGACATACTAGTAGTCTTTTAGTTTTGAAAGAAACAGAATTGATTTCATGCCTTTTGTTATTTTGAAATAACTAGGTATGAGTTATGAATAGATAATTGTTAAAATTATTCTACAGAATGATATTTTAGAAATTTACTAAACACTTAATCAAGTCATAATAAATATTGTTAAGTATGTATGCCTAAATAATATTGAATATGTGGTAGGAAACCCTTGATACATTTGAAGACTTTTGGTGCTAGTTTGTAGCTTGAATAATATTAGGAAGCTTCGAGGTACGTAAAGGAAGTTGCAATTTTCCGCAAATTATTTTAAGTATTTCGTATTGTTTATTTTGAAATGATTTTCGGATAGTAAGCATGCAAGAATTATTTTGAAAGAATATTTTTGATAAGAAATGTATTTTGTTGAAAAATAGAATTTTGAATAACATTTTATTGTGTGTGAAAAACTATTTTGAAAGGCCATGTTTGTTTTGATTCGGTGAATACGCTTTGAAGTTTGTGAACTGTGGATATTTTGTTTCGTTGTGGCTCGCATTGCGGCGAGGATAAAAACGCGCATACTTTCGGCTCGTTAGCGACGAGAATAAAGAAACGCATTTCGTTTTGCCCGAAGACAGAGGGGGTATAATATCTGTCGATACCCTTCCAGCGGGTATAGTCTGGAATGATATCATTGTGTCACATCCGTAATTGAGTATGCATTTGTTTCATTACAGCATGGCTATGTTTAATGATTAATTCTATAATGTTAAGACATTATATGATGTTGTTATTCGTTTCCGTTACGTTTCGTTGGTTATCTGTGCAGTTATTCCGTTATGATTTCGTTGTGTGAAATTTAGTTCCGTTGACTGCTCGGATTAAACCATATATGTGTGAAAGTTATTTTGGATATGAAAGTATATTATTTTTCGTCACATTATGAAAAATGATGTTTTTGACATTTTATCAAATGTTTATTATGCTTACTATAAAAATGCTGCAACTTACCTTTACCTGTAATGTGACATATTACAGATGGAGTTGAAGACTTAGATGATGCTGAGGATAATTAGTTATGAAAGGAAAAGTTTAATGATATTGTGAGGTTATGTTTTATTTTGAGGATATGTAGTATTTTATTATGAATGTAGTTTGTTTTTGGATATTGAGACTTATTTGGGTTTAGTCATTTTGATTTTATGATTTTGTTATTGTGGTTGTAGTGATCTGGTAGATCACAGGGCACAATTTTTAAGAGGAGACTTTGCCCAATTTTTTTTTAAGTTAAAAGTCACGGGTAAAAATTACTAAGTTAAACATCCGATAAGAATAAAAACGTTTCCGCTAGACATAAGTTCAAAGTGATATTAAGTTTTTGAATTAAGTGTAGCCTTGTGTTCAAGAAATTGAACACGGCGGGCGACCCGTCTGGGCGGGCCGTCACAATATTAGTGGGTTGTTATATATATATATATATATATATATATATAACAAGCACTCCAAAGACCAAGCCCCAGTTCATACCGTATGGAGTCATTGTTTCCATTTAGCGCAAGTCTTTATGTCTTCATTCTGATTGTCTTCGTCTAGAATGGAGTGCGCCCACCGGTACGCATCCGAGGCACGTATGCAGTATCTACACCTTGGAGTTAGGACTTAGGGACCGATCTTATCCTGAACGCCCTGTAGCTTGAGCGCCTTATGTCCTATCCGGCTCTTCAGATGTTTAATCATCGCCATCTCATTCCTAAATATAGGCTTCGGCAGGACGCACACGACTGGGTGACCCATGGTTGCCTTTGAGTGATGACATCGGTACTCTGCATCGATCCGTTACTTATTGTCCTACACCTTGGAGGGATTGTTCTTATTTCTGGTATAAGAGTTATGCCTACTAAAGGGCATATTAATCATTCTATTTAGCCCGGAAGCTTTATCATTCTATGATGCTATGCTCAACCCTCGCGCTGGCCAGCTATTAACTGGGTGCCTCGTTAAGCCATAGTAATTCTCCCTTGAACACATCCCCCTTATACCATAGACTTTCCTGTCATGAAAAAACTCAGCTTTTCGGTTTAGCCAAAAAATATGTCTCTCTTAATTTTCTGGAGTTTGTTTCTTGCTCGAAAAGAAACACGTAAATCGGGACCCTATCATTGATGCAGCCCAATCAGAATTCCCAACCCTTGTATCAATCAGGCCCAATAGAAGAGTCCAACAACCTGCTTGGACTAAGGACTATTATGCAAAATGACAAATGATTGTTGAACTTGTCATTGTAAATATTAGTGATCAAAGTAATATCTTAATGGAATGCAGTTAGTTCCTATTTTTCAGTTTACGTAATATTGCCAATAAGTAGAGTAATGGGTTGTTATTAATTCTTTGTATATATATGAGTATCATAAATGAAAAGGCTCAGTTTTTCGGTTTGGCCAAAAAGTCTGTTTCTCTCTTAATTTTCTGGAGTTCGCTTCTTGCTCGAAAAGAAACAAGTAATTCGAGACCCCATCATTGATGCAGTCCAATCAGAGTTCGCAGCTCTTGTGTCAACCAGGTCCAAGAGAAGAGTACAACAACCTGCTTGGACTAAGGACTATCATGCAAAATTGATGATTATTGAACTGATCATTGTAAATATTAGTGGTCGAGGTAATATACCCACTGATTTCAAACATTGAAAGCAACGATGTTTGTGTGCCCATTTATCATTACCTGACTTCGAGCAAGCCTTCGAACTCGCTACGGACGTCGTCGGCATGGTCATAGGTGCTCTACTCTCTCAATCTGATCATCCCTTGACTTTTTTCAGCAAGAAATTAACCCATCGTATGCAAGCATCCTCCACCTACACGCGTGAATTATATGTGAGTACCGAAGCCGTAAAGAAATGGAGACATTATCTCTTATGACAGAAATTTATCATATTCACGGACCAACGAAGTATCCATGCTCACACAAACTTTACAACCACCCGAGCAACAAAAACGGCTCACGAAACTCATACGGTTCAAATAAAAGGGTAAAAAGCGGACAGCCCCCAAACGTTCACCCCCTTTAGCACTTTACCCCCTAACCTTTCAAATGTGCACTTAACCACCCCCTAAACAATTTTAAATAGTGTACTTAACTCACTAAACAATATTCGGGAACAATTTTCTCGAATATTCTGGCTGCAAATTCCCCCACGTGCGTCGCACATGCCACAGTCGAGGGTATGTACGTCTTTTCATGTATTTTCTGCAGGAATTTTACGAGTATACCCATTAAAAATACATGAAAAGGAATTTTTCGAGTATACCCACGATCGAGGAATTTTGCTCGTAAAATTCCTCCATAAAACACATGAAAAGACATACATACTCTCGACCGTGGCATGTGAGACACATGTAAGGGAATTTAAAGCCAGAATATTCGGGAAAATTATTCCTGAATATTGTTTAGGGGGTTAAGTGTACTGCTTAAAATTGTTCAGGGGGTTAAGTGGACGTTTTGAATGGTTAGGGGGTAAAATGCTAAAGGGGGTGAACGTTTTGAAAGGTTAGGGGGTAAAGTGCTAAAGGGGGTGAACGTTGGGTGGCTGTCCGTTTTTTACCCTAAATAAAATGTAAGCTGGGGAAGGATAATAAAGTAGCCGACGTATTGTCGTGGATCACTTAAAATATGTACACAGCAGTGACCGGACCCACCTTACCATGGATTGATCATTTCTCTGGCCATGTATGAAAAGAACCATCCAGAATTTCATCCAAAATTGTACTATCTGTTAGCAAAACAAACCCTCCTCCAACCATTACCATACCGAACCAAGCTTGGGAGGATTTGAATATGGACTTTATTACCCACCTTCCGAATTCCAATGGAAAAACCATAATTTGGGTCGTGGTCGATCGCCTTACAAAATACGCTCAAATAATTACTCTCCCAACCAAATATACCGCCGCATCAGAAACTGACAAATTTCATTTAAAAATTAGTTTTTTTTTTTACTTTGATATTTGGGTTAGTCCTGCATTCCAGCTGATTCCTTCCCTGCCAATAAGTCAAGGAATCGATTCAGTGATATGTTTGAAATTGTTCTTGGTTGGGTGTTAGAATTTTCAAATTTGATTATTTCATGGTTTCATTGGAATGCATTACTATTTTCTTGTTCTAATTAGGATGGATATGCGGTAGTCGCTTCAGATTGTCCGGGTGAATACCCTGAATCAAGAGCTGGAAATGATGAGATTGATGTCACATCGATACCTGGAATGATTGCATATGTTACAACTGGAGGTGATTTTGTTGGTGTAGATTGACCATCAACTTTCGGTAACTGTCTCATACATCTTGTTTTATAATGTTTTGTTTAGAATTGCGAATAATTCTAGTTTGTATATTCAGAATGGAATTGCGACATGTAAAGTCGTATCGGAAGGTCAAGGTCCAGAGTTTGGATTTAGATTGGTTTTCAAAATTTCGTTCTTCATACTTTCCCTTAATGAATTGAATATTGAACTGATATGAATCTTGGAATTTTAGGCGACTCTAAGGTTTAGGCTTCCCCTTATAACTGCTTCTATTATCTCCATTTCCATTAAGTGTTGAAGACGTGCATTTTTCGTTCCTATTTCCTTAGAACTCGAAATAACTTAGATTCTGAAGCTCAGAAACTTTGGCTATTGAGCTGACCAAATTAATTTCAGCTTTTAAATTTGTTGTAGTTGCCACTATAAGTTTATTATGTTCTGATGTTTTAATTTATAGGAGCTTGGAGTTCCCCAAATGTAAATTGGTGGAAGTTGATGACTTGGAAATGTCGAGTGTTGTTGAAGGAGAAACATATGACTGTGATAGTGAATCTGAGGGTTTTGTTGGGGACTTGGTTGATGATGAGCTTTCCTATGTCTCAGATGGCATACCCAAGTTGCAATTTAGGTATCCTATGAAAAAGTCAATGAGCCAATATTTCTTTGTTTATTTTCCATGAAAGGTTATGTTTGAAAGTTTCTTTATTTGTGGTTTCGTTCTGATGTTTATTTTAAGGAAAGAAGCATCAAGAGCGCGGTGGATTAATGAGTTGGGAATGGCTGAGGTGGTGGAGAAAAAGGGTAAGATGTGGACCACAACTGGGATAGTTCGCAGTGGAAAAATGTATTGCTCGGTGGAAGAAACTTTGTATGTGATGCAACTTATTCTTTAACGTTTTGATCATGGTTTTGTGTAGGATGTTGAACGAGTTTCTTACTGTTTGGATATTTCATTTTATTTTCTAACCACGGTATCGATTAATTTAGACCTTCCCTTTGTTTTGATTAACTTAGAAATAAACAAGCTTCAGGCATCAAAACCAACTTAGCAATTACAATTCATTGTTTCACGGACAATTTGCAATGAGAAATCAAAATCTTCATGCTACCCAATGGCCAATGAGCAGGAAAAGACCTGACAACTTCATTCCTATTTCTTTATATAACTTTTTCAGACTCTATTGAAGTTAAATGGGATAATGGAAAATATGAAAATAAACATAAATGAATATTTTTAAATTGATAAAAACAATTGACTATTAGATAAGAGGTGAAATTTTCATAATGCGTGCTCCATTATGTTTGTAGACTGATCTTGTGGATTTGTGTTGTAGGTTTTTGGTTGAAATTGGGGCTTTGGAAGTCTTCCATGACGACAGTACTCCTCTTTCTGTAAGTGATATGTATAGGAAAATGGCCGAGGACAGGAGTAGATATGGATGTTCTTGGGAGTTTTTTGAGGTCTATAGGCACCTGAAGTATCTTGGTTACATTGTTGGTCGCCATGGCATTCCTTGGTCCTTAAAGAACGTTAAACCTGATGCCAGTGCTGAGGAAGGTTCGGGAGAATTTGACCGAATAAGAGAGAATGGATCAATAAGCAGCAGTTTTATGACAGAGAAGTTAAGTGAACTGCAACTCAGTGAAACCAAACCAATGTATTGCGTGTATCCTCCTAATAGCAAGTTTAAAAAATCTTCTCCTGACCGTCCATGTTTTGTGCTTCACCTCATCAGGTAACTCAAAATCTTGTGTGGTTTTTTGGGAAAATTTAGTTCCTCTGTGTACCATTTTGTAAACAAAATTTCTGGTCTGGTTGTCAGTTTACTGTTTGGGTAACAAGCACTATTAGACTGACAATTGTCTCGTTTTTTAGTATATTGGATGTAAATTAAACCTTGTGTGTGTACTTCGCTTTTGTTAAATGCTGTGGTGGTTTTTTATATGGATCTGACATATGCTTTATTGATGAAATGTTTCCCTTGTAGTGGTTGCCCGCCATCAAAACAGGAAATCGAGAACCTTGAGATTCGTTGCAGCGGAAATCCTCTAAAATTTTGTATTGTCGAACATGGGCGGGTCAGTTTCTTATCATTCAACAAAGTAGAGCTCCCTGTCCTCCCATGATCTTTGGTGTTTCATGAAACCGATTGGAGTTAATATCGTTCAGATGACCCGTGTTAATTTGGGAAGAAAATTTGGACAATGATTATTATCATCTTCAGTTCCGTGCACATAGGTTTGTTGCTGCATATATATATATAATGTCATTTATATGTTCATTTGGATAAAACCTCTCCAAGTTGCTGGTATAAAGAGGACCAATGAACTTTAATTAATTTGGTGGTTTCTTCCTAATCATAATTTTGTCAAACTAAATGCAGATGGAGTTTGGAAAGGGTGTCCGGTCAATGAGAGTTGGTGATATCGTTTTGGTTTCTAGTGGAGCCTGCTTGGCGACTTTTTCGTGTTTTTGGTATCGGTTTTGCTGTTGAAGCAGTTTGGGAACTTTATTTATGCTTGGAGCTAGCTTGGGATGGTGGGGATATAAGAATCATGGTGGAAGTGGATTCCATGACTTGTTTGCAATGGATCCAATCCTGTCCGGAGATTAGGAGAAGAATGCTCATTCATCCGCAAGTCCTCTAAGGTAAATTCGGAACATAATGACCCTTGGTATTCTTCTAGGCTGGAGTGATTTTATTTCAACAGTGGATTTGAAAATATAGAAACGAATGAAACGAACCACTTCGAAAGTTGAGCATTCACTAGTTGGCTCCTCCCGATGGGTATGATAATTACTAAATAAATGTTGTAACAAATGAAAATTTCTCTTTTTAAAAATTAATTCTGTAAGCATGAAAGTTACATTTATATGGTATTATATGGCAATAATTTCCTAATGTAGGTACTTAGGAAGTAGGAGGAAACTTCTCAATCTCTACCTACTAAAACAAATATCACAATTATTCACAAGGCCCCATGTTGCCAAATTGGCTACTTATATATTAAAACACGTTGAATTGGATCCACGAAGTCAACACCATCGACTCGCCATATGTACACATGGCCACGTTATTCCAAGGCTTTGCAGACGCGTATTTAATCATTAAAAAAATTTTTATTCACAAGTCCCCAAGGTATATATCAAATTTTTTGATATTTGCTAGGTGACCCCTAGGCTTTCTAATCATAAAAAACATATTATTATTCGAAATTGGAGATGTGGTTGGAAATTCACTGGATAATAAAATCATGTTTTTGTGTGTATATAAAGTAAAATCTCTATAAATTAATAATATTCGGACCGTGAAATTTTATTAATTTATAGAGGTAATTAATCGATGAATTAATAATTTATTAATTGAAAGATTATTTTTTTGATTCAGCGAATTTATTATGAAAAAGACATTAATGGGCTTAAGAATATGATTAATGATCTCGGTTACCGCAATAAAATTGATATCAATCACCTCTTGGATTACCCAAGTAAAAATGATTAATATTCAAAGATCATTTGCTTAGAAGAAATTGTGGATAATGTCATTGAAAATCCTGTTAAGGATGAAATTCAGATTGATTCAATACTTTTAAAACCAATCACATGAAAATGAAGCACTCATAGTATCAAAACTCTTCACAATTTTGTGTTACAGTTCAATGACATGACACAAGAGTTTTTGAGTGTAATGAGAAAAAATAGAGATGTAATGCAACTAAATTTAAAATTCTGAGAAACAATAAATAAATTCATAATTATCTTAATTATATTTATAATTTTAGAGAATTATTAATTTATAATATTGACGGGACTATAGATTTATATAAATGTTGTCTTAAAAATTATTATCTTATTAATTTATCAAAGTTACTAATTTTTTAAACTAGACGAAGTTGGGACCAGAAAAATATATTATTTTAGAGAGATTATTAATTTATCAAGTATTAATTTATGAATGTTTTATTGTATGGGTATATGTACAGAGAGAAAATAAAGGATGATTGCCGTTTAAAAAGTTTCCAAAGATAAATATAATTCTTATTAATATTTAAATTTATATTTTTAAATATAAGTAAAACTGCGTGGTGTCTGAGTTCGTGGAGTAGGATGAGCTCGAGATTGTAATGTCATGGGTTCGATTCTGCTGCCGACGATTTTTCGGTTTGTGCATGTCACATGGGACTTGCCTAGCACGATTTACCTGATTGACGTGATTTGCAAGCTATGGAGCCAGTCTATGGGTTTACCCAATGCACATCCCAAAGTGACCACGGATCCCTTGTCATAAAAAAAATAGTGATGTCAAAAGTATATTAAATTCATGGAACCACTCCACTAATTTGGATATACATTAGGCCTTATGTCACTCAACTCGTTCATTTGGTAAGAATTTTTTGTATGGATTGGATCCTGTTATACATCAGCACATATAAATATTATATTTATATATATATGTATGTTGTACGTGTATTGGTTATGATATAACCTGATCTATACAAGCCGATTTGGTACATACAAATATCTTCTTGCTGGAGAGCTTTGAAATAAAATAATTTTTTTAGGATAATATGATAATTTATATGATAGGTATGATGGTAATTTGTATGATTGTAAATGTCATAATGCAAATTGATTGGTACATAGATAGCAAGTGTGATGGTAATATTTTAAAGTGGTAAGGGTATAGTGTAATTAGATATTGGTAATTTTAAAAACAAAAGGAGGATAAATTTGGAATGTAAAAATGGTCATACCAAATTAGTTTTTATAAGGGGTTTAAACATTATAATATTGTATAGATGATCTTTAAAATGAATGAATCAATGGTAAATTCGTAGTAACGGACAGTTCCAGGGCTAAAGAAGTAACACTAATTCCTCTCAATAAAATCTCCAATTTGAATGACCAAAATCAATCCTCATTCTGATAATTTACGTATCTAAAATAAGTAGATCATGTCCAATTACCCCAACCAGAATCCCTCCGGCTACCACTACGGCGCCCCGCCGTCTTCTCAATCCTACTCCTCGGCACCATACGGCCATCCGCCACCCGGAGGTCCGCCACCTCCCAACCAACCATCTCCTTACGCACCCGTTTCCTCTCCGTACTCAGCGCCTTCAGCTCCTCCCAGTAACAATTATGGCGCTCCACAGCAGCCCTACGGCGGTTATCCTACGCCGCCTCCGTCGGCGCCATACGGTAGCCCCTTCGGCTTGCTCACGCCCTCGGCTTTTCCTCCGGGGACGGACCCTAACGTGATCGCGTGCTTCCAGGCGGCGGATCGGGACGGAAGTGGGTTTATTGATGATAAGGAGCTTCAGAGTGCTCTTTCGACTTATAATCAGAGCTTTGGACTGAGGACTGTTCATCTTCTTATGTATCTCTTCACCAACACTAACACGAGAAAGATTGGTAGGTGATTGTACTATCTTTTGGTCCGTCTGTGTGATAAGAAGTGGAATATTGTTCTATTTTTCTCGTGATTTGGTTGTGATCTCATCAATTCGGAGGCTCAGCTCCGCCGCAACTGGCACGAAAGGACATTCTGAATTTCATGCATTCGCAGTCAGGATGGACTTTTTCGGAATTTGACTATGCCATTAGAGAGTTGTGCATTACTAGAAATTTTTAATTCTGGGTTGTTGACTTTAGATCATATATTGAGAAGTGATTCTACAAGCTCCTCGATTAAAAAAATAAAATGATATATATGCTTCCAATATCTTAGTAACAGCTAAGAATGAAGCTGTATTAAACTATTATTTCTGGTGTGATTCGGATAGGGATTTCATGAAATTGAAAGATATTAAAATACGACACAGCTCTAGAGTGTCGGTGAGCTAAGTCCACGTATTAGA
Source organism: Haberlea rhodopensis (assembly GCA_907163345.1). Lineage (NCBI taxonomy): Eukaryota > Viridiplantae > Streptophyta > Magnoliopsida > Lamiales > Gesneriaceae > Haberlea > Haberlea rhodopensis. Next base: position 181,803 of record CAJQUN010000078.1, read on the forward strand.
AATTATGGATATGTTGATATTTTCTACCGAGAGACTTTCAGATCGACCCATGTGTAGGAAAGATTTTTTTTTTTTTTGGGGGCAGGATTTATTGTCGGATTGACCCCGAGCGAGCCCTCAATATCTACTGTTCTGAACGATACACTTTCGTGGTGCTATTTCCTTGACCATTTTAAGGCCATACTTCATCAACATATATCCATCTGCTTACAGTATATTTGTATTGAAGAGTAAGTGGACCTTTGCTTTTGGCAGTGGAAATGGTCTTGATCATATGGGTATCGTCTCAATGGTTTAATATTTTAAATCTTATGCTGTTATATTTCACAATTATCACAAACAAATAATAAGCAGAATGAAATAGAGATCAAGGAAGAAGAACATATGATGAAATTTAATTTTATTGATATTCAAAGAACTACCCAGAGTCAAGCTCTGTACAAGACACTCAATACTCCTTCTCAGCTAGTAAACACTCTACTTTCTCCCTAGCTCCCAGCTAGTAAAACCACTCGAAACAAAATAACAAGCTTCTCTAACAACCTCACCTTTCTCCCCCTTCATTCCCATTCCCACGTGTGAGTGTGTGACCCACTATTCCTTCTAGAACATACTTATTTTTTATAACGGGCTTTCTCTTGTTCACTACTTGAGCCCCATTTTTCAGTCCCAAGGTCCGTAACAGATGCCAGAGTCCTTAGTTCCAGTAAAAAGAAAAAAATGAGAACATCATAAGATTTGGTTCTCTTGCATAGATCCTAGTTTTTCAATATGTTCTGAGGTGATAAGCGCGAACCTATTTATTGCCAATGGTATTTTTTGGTGGGATTCTGTGAGCTTATGGGTGCTTGCAAGTGCATCAAAAGTCGTTGATCTCTTTAAGATCTATTTGTAGTGCTGTTAATGTACTTTTACCCTTTAATTTGGATTATCGTTTTGTAACCCTTCATTCTTTCATTTACTGTTTTCATGTTCAATCCAGTTTCTTTTTGTAAATAGTTCATTTTTTTCAGTTAAATAATCAGTAAAACAGTTCTAGATCTTTGCAGCATTAAATACATGTCTTTACATGTCGATTGCTTTAATATTGATTCTTTGATAAATCTAAAACATGTTGGTCATTACCTCATTTATCATCCCATCTTGAAACAGGTCCAAAGGAATTTACCCAAGTCTTTTACAGTCTTCAGAGCTGGAGGGTTAGTCTCAACTCCTTTATATCTTTGCAATTTGAATACTTCTTACTTAATATTAAATGCGTTTATCTGATTAGTTTCTCTTTATGTCTAGGCTATTTTTGAGAGATTTGACAGGGACAGGAGTGGCAGGATTGACTCGAATGAATTGAGAGAGGCACTCCTTAGTCTTGGATTTTCAGTGTCGCCCACAATTCTTGAGTTACTGGTTTCAAAGTTCGACAAAAGTGGTGGAAAAAACAAGGCCATTGAATATGACAATTTCATCGAGTATGACTTACATTAGAATGTATTAACTTTCTACGTATCATATACCAAGAATATAATAGCTTTTGCTACGTTTCATGATGCCTTCGACTTTCCTTTTTTCCTTGGCAGGTGTTGTCTCACTGTTAAGGGACTGACTGAAAAATTCAAGGAGAAGGATACCTCGTTTACGGGTTCAGCCACTTTTACATACGAAGCCTTCATGTTAACTGTTTTGCCTTTCGTCATTGCATAGGGCAATGCACTCAACTTCTGCACTGCGATCTTGTGTGTTTCGGTGTGTTGTGTCGGTCTCATTTTCTTTCTTCCCCCCGCCCCACCTTTGTTGCTTGTAGTTCTTTTGCGACTTTGTTAATCGTACTGTGTTGTTTACTTTATTAAAAAATAGATTTAATCTGTTAAGTACAAGGTAATGCGTTTCCACCACTCTTATTAAAAAGTAACCTCTTTAGCATTTGCAAATGGTGTGCAATTTTCATTCTGACCATTTCTAAACAATTACTTATTCATCATGGTCACTTCGATATAATTACATGTCTCACGACACCTTATTCCAAATATTTCAAAACAGTAGCCGGTCACCTGCAACACTTAATGTGGGCTGGCTTGGATTACTTAGTGTTGTGCGTGCCAAGAGCTAAACAATGCCTATATTGTTTATTTTTCAAGAAATGAACGCAAAATCCCCATTTGTACAAGATAGCAGTGGCTCCATATATCATGTGCAAAAAAATTCAAAGTGAGCATGCCGTTGATGGTAATGCTCTAAGAATCTAGTTTTAAGTACGTCTTCTACATATATGATAAGATAATACAAGAGAATCACGAGTTTGCAGATATCAGTGTTGTGAGTGACAACTCTTGAATCATCGTACACAAAATATCCAAAAAGGGCTTCGAAGTGAAGCAGAACCTAGCAAATGAAAATTTTAGGGGATAAGTTTTTTCGGATGTTAAGACACATTTTATGTAAAAAAAAAACAATTTAATAGTTGCTGCGCCATTGTTGGTGCCAATATCTCCGACTGTTGTGTCTTTCAGATGAGGTGTCACAACCAGCTGCTTGTCCACCAGACCAGCTTCCTCTTTCGAATGGGGAGCTGTAAAACGTTGAGGGGCACCCAGAATTGCTATTTTTATTGCTATCCATTGAAACATTCCTCATCTTCTCTTCCTTATCATACTTCGCTCTCTGCAAAAAAAAAAAAAAAAAAAACCAAATTCACAGGGATAGGCCATATAAACATATCATAACCCAATTTTTTTTTCTTTTTTGGGTTAGGTGTGGGTAGGCAAGTTAAATATGGTGACTAACTGGTTTGGCCAGATTATATCTCCAGATAATCTAGAAAAGAACATAATTTTTCTCTATTTCTGGCTTGATTTTTTATTTTTTTGAAGGAAATAATATATTTAAATCCATGAATATAATACCTTGGAGGAATCTGAGAGTACAGTATATGCCTCTCCAATGATTTTAAATAGCTTGTCAGCATCACTGTGAATTTTCTCACCAACATCCTTCCACAAGGTTCCATTATCTCCTACATCGCTCTTGATCAAGAACTGACTGGCCTGCATGAGCACAAACTTCGTCAAAGTTAGCAAAATACCCAAGTAGAATTTAACCAACTTGAATGAAAGAGAAAAAGACGCGGAAGGCACAGACCTTATCCGGATGATGTCTGAGAGCTGCCTTTCTGTAAGCTTTCTTAATCTCGGATTCTGTATCAGAAGCTTTGATTCCTCTGCAGGTCAGAATTGAGATTAACATCATAAGAAATTCAGATCTCTTTACCTTCTCGACGAGGATAATGGATAAGTAACATGGTTATTGGACTTACAAAATGAGGTAAAAATTCAAAGGAATTTCCTTTTTGGCTTGCTCTTCAATTTTCGAAAACCGTTGATGAGCTTTTCGTAAATCCTTTGCGCTTTTTCCACCTGATCTATTTTGAGAACCCGACTGTCGGGTCTTCTCTTGCGATCGACTTTCAAGAAGAGAGATCAGTTTCTGCAGATCATAAGTTGCTTGCTTGTAATCTCTAATTGTCTCGTGTAAAGTGGCTCTCCTAGATATTGCCTGCAAAGTTAATGTAAGTAAACTGTCAACAACAGAAAACCATTAAGCTATCATGAAATGACAAAAGGAATTATAAGTTGAACGGTATGTAGTTATTGTGTTTTCAAGGCCATTATCATCTATGAGTATATTGATGAGACGATCAAAATATTATGAGAATACTTAAAATTAAAAAAGATTTTCTATAGTGCCAGAAAAACAATTCTGCGAGATAAATGGATGGTACAGATAAACAAATATCACATGCTCGATGAAAAAAGATAGTGCTTCAAGGCATATGTCCAAAAAAAATGATAGAAAGGATAACATATGGTGGGGTGGGTGGGGGAAGAAGACAGATAGCTAACTTTATCTAATGCCAAACAGTTCTAGTCGCTTTTTGGTTATGTAGCCAGACCTTTTGGTAATTCTCATCCAGAGCAATGGCTACACTACAATCTGCAATTGCATCAACAATCTGGCCTATTGATTGGTACGCAGCGGCACGATTGCAGAAGCAGATAGCTATAAAAGGGCGTGAATCAACACATTTCGATATAGCAACAGTGTAATGCTCCACAGCTTCTGTATACCTTCCAGCCTGAAAGGCTTCATTTCCAGAGTTCTGTAGTAACCAGAAAAAAGTTGTATCATAATCTGTTAGAGAGTAATGCATTACAGAGAAAAAAATATGCAAAATACTCACCGCTAAATAAAATGGAATTGCAAGATTTCGATAAATCAGACTCAAAAGAGGAATAAAATATGCAAATGAAGTGAAAGTACAGGTGCGTGAGCTAAACCGAAGAATTAGAACATAGAACTCTAAAAAAGATACAAGGTAAAAAGCGAAGCGAAGGCCAAGTCGATTGCCTATACATTTAAACATGGAATGGAGCAAGTACTTCAAGAATATTAATAACAAAACCAAGTGCATCAGAATAGGTCAAAAAACATGTTCATATAAATAACCGTATCGATAGTCACTATACCTTCAGGCATAAGAGTTCTCGGATAGATGAAGCTAAAGCACTCACGGATTCTTGAGTTACAACTCCAGACCTGCACATTGATATATCAAGATATCTACAAACATTCACACTGAGGATGCAAACAGTGTTCAAGGCAAATCGGGTTTACTTGGTGTTGATAGGCATTTTTTCTATTTGTTCTATCAAATCAAGAGCGGCGTCAAGCCTTCCCAGATGATAGTGTGACTTGGCCTGTAGATACCACCTCCACAACCTCACATGAGATCTTTTGCAGCTTTGATCATCCAGATGATCAGATGTGAAGTTCTTTTCAGCAATGTCAAGAGTTTGCTCACATAATTTAATCAATTCATGATGCATCCGCAACTGTTACGATAATGTTGAAAATTAGAGATCCTCATAAGTTTGAATTCAGGCTGTGACAAGCAATAATGTGAAATATTCGAGATATTGCATTGACACATACAAGGCACAGAGCCCCCCCTTTCATCTCAAGTAATTTCTCTGAATAAATGCTTATCAACAAGGCCTCTCCAATGCTCTCCAGAGCACTATTTACAGCATCAAGGGATCCTTCTTTCAAGAGTTTGTCAGACTCATGCATAAGGCTGGACACTCTCTGCCAACCACAAATTTTGCAATCAAAAAAGATAAGGAAATGCCAAATTTAACTGAACACAGAATCAAAACAGAACCAGGAGAATTAGCCCAAAAAGAAAAAAGAAAAAAAGATAAAAAAAAAAGAGTTGGGTTGGTGAAGTAAAAAGATGGCAAAGAATGCGTAATTCTGGATGCATTCCTTCATTTCTTCCATACTGTTTTGGTCGTCGATGACAGAATCCCAAGAGATAAGTACGATATTGCCAATATTATCAGAAAATAAGATGGAAATGAAGGATATTGCCACTATTAGTAGACGAATAAGATGGAAATATAGTGTTTGTACATATTTTGATAGTGAATTTTTTGCGAGTTAAAAGCATTTGTATGAATGAAAGCGTTTCAGTCAAGGAAATTTAATAAGCGGGAAGTGCAGGACATTTGAAAAGGTGATATTAGCTCTCCGTTTGAAGCATTCAGGGAAACAACAAAAACATAGTTAATTTAAAAATCTATTAACCCAGATTCCCATTCCTCAAGAGATAATCAATTTCTCCTTTGGTTAAAGGGATGATAATTTCTGATTCTCCAATTCACCTCTAAACGAATCGATCCATTATCATTGGATCCTATATGCAAGGGGCTAATAAACACGCAACATTGTGTCATTTACCTAAAATTTGAATTTTTTAACAATTTCCTTTCATAGCAACAAAAATGCTATTACCTAATTTTTTGTGAAAGTGAACTCATCTTGTGCGATTCTAAGGGGATCTAAATAACCTTCTAAATAGGTTGTCAAATAAGTTCATATTTGATTCTAAGACTCATAGTAATAAGGATCACGATGAACTTAATAAATCTCCATCATGACCAGCAAAAGTTATGTAGAAAAACTGTCCATTATTGCACTACTTCGCCATTAATCTATTACATTTCCTGGAAAAAACAAAGCATAAATACCTTGAATCTTATGCTCAATCATATCATCGGTACACTTTCAATGTAATAATAATATTGAATAACAATAATGCCTCACCTTTGCCCTTTGCAGGCCATCAGCAGCTTCAATTGTAACTCTCCTGTCTAAGCACACACTAGACCCTGATTCCAAGCATTTATTGTAACAATTAATCGCGTCCTCAACTTCTCCCAGTACCAAATAACAGCTACAATTTTTAAAAACAGGTAAAATTCATTACAAGGTCTAGTAGACAGTTACACTAATTAAAGAGGAAAAAGTAGTGTAGCATACTTGTCGAAAAGACTTGAAACCAAAAACCAGAAAGAAAGAGTACAAGGAAAGATACATACGTTCCAGCCCTTAGCGTAACCTTGAAAAAGTTTGGGTCTAAGGCTGCAGCCTGTGTACAATCACTTATAGCTTCTCTCATCCTCCCTAGAGTCATTCTTGTGGCAGCACGGTTGCTATAGCAGAGCAAAATCGGTTTCATGGAATATTCAAGGTTATGGGTATACGAGATAGAATTTATACCCATCGTGTAAAACTCCTCAGCTTTAGAAAATTTCCCAGCTTGGTATGCCTTGTTTCCCCTGATTATAATAATTTGCTTAAGTAATAAATTATTCATCCAAACTAAACAGGCAAAGGAAGCATTTATCATAGAATTTATACGACAAAAGTAAAAAATAAATATGACAAAAATGTCACAGAGGAAGGGGAATTTTACTACGACAAAACTTTACCTTATTCTCCAATGCTCACAAGTGTCATCAGTCGTAGTATCTTTGTAGCCTGGCCTAGAATTTTCTTTGTCAAAATTATCGCCCTGGACTGTCTGATTTGAATCAACTTTCGGTTTGTATTTTTTCTTGTATTGATGTCTTATCGATGTTAAGCCATCTTGTGCAGGTATAGAAGTAGATAAATTTCTCTCATCACCATGTGACTTTTCATCATGCTCCATAAAATTCTTTATAATCCCATAATGTTCTCCTTTTACTCCTGAATCTATAGCTGCAGATGGTGCTGTGCTGCAATCACTATTTTGATAAGGAGAAAAATCCATCGGGGAACCACACCTGGGAGATTCTTGATTTTGCTGGGGACTATCTTCTTTGTTCTCATGATCCTGGCCAGACATCTGTTGCATTGAAGTTCGTTCTCTTAACTTCCCATTTGCCTTCTTCCACTTTTTGCTTCTTGTATATTTCCTATTCGAGTTACAGGCCATGTGATCAGCACTTGAAAAGGAAAACTTCAAGTCCATATCTGATGAATCTAATCCAGCTAGCTTGCTGGTAAATCTTGTCCCATCATTTTCATTTTTATTCGTAGATGGGGCATGATAACATTCTCCATTTTGACAGCTTTCAGTTTCAACAGATGAAAAAAAGGATGAAGTCTTATTTGACTCGGTATTATCATGAGATAACTGACTCGTATCTGGAATCTTCTCACTCAAACTTATCAGATGATTTTCGTTCATAGAACCATAGATATTCTGGTTGCCTCCAAACACAAACACATTATTTACATCGGCACTCATGCTGCTAGTGAATTTTGTTGTCTTGTCAGTGCCTGCTCCAGAACCATCAATGTTCAATCTCTTAATTTCATTGGTTAATTTAAAAATGGAGCTTTCCTCAGAAGCACCATCCGTATTACCAATACTGGTAAAATATTTGTTTTCGCACGAACCAATTTTATAATTGTGCTCCACAAAACATTTGCACTCTTCAGCCTTTTCCCTGTTCAATTGATTCATCTTGCCTCTCAAAGCTCCAAAAATAAAAACATCATTCGGACAACCATTCTGAAACTCAGTATCAATACTCGTAGTTTCTATGCCCCCATCTTTAACATCAGACGAACAACCATTACTACAAGTGGGATTTTTCTCGAAATCTCTATTTAACTTGGAATCACTAAACGAAGAAAAGATATAACTCATATTATCTTTTCCAATACCATCAACAGAGTTAAAAGATGATCTGACACGAGGGGAAACCTTTTCGGAATCCCCATCGGAGTCCAATTTATTTTCACCCATCACATCATGTACTACATTTCCAACTTCTTTATCAGTTACATCATTGTCCAATCGTTTGGCAGGATCTTGATTTTGGGAACCCAAATTACACTCCAGAGACCCATCCCCATGAGAACCAAACACAAAATGTGCACTTTCAACTTTCACAAACTCGTCAACACTCTGTTGGCATCCATGTTTCTTTGAGTATTGTTGGTCTGACTTCACACATGAATTAGAATCATACTTATCAGAACCAAAAACATCAACTTTAGGGTACTCATCTACGTTTAACCGCCTAAAATCTCTGCCAGACTCTTTCTCAGAGAAATTTAGATCCAAACCAGTAAAGCCTGCACTTTCCAAATTCTTTTCCTTCCTTGGTTCATTCCCATTAGAATCGAAGTTCAATTTTCCATTCTGTGGATTCTGATTCACCGAAGCTTTCCTAGCACAAAAAAGTAAAGTACCATTTTTCAATCTAGCATCCAAATTTGAGCTACTTCTTTCCGAGGAAAAACGAAATTCTCCATCCTTTGAGTGTGAATCAGATGTTGAGCTAATCATATTAGAACCAAAATGAAAAGTCCAATTCCCCAAACTCCCAGATTGCTTCAAATTCCCATTTATGTCTGAATTCGTTCCACTCTCAGTTGATCCCAAATTTTCACTACAACCCCCAAGCATATTCCTCAACTCACCATCAGATTTAAGTTCCCCATGAAAACCATTTAATCCCAAATCAATCTTCGCAGACCTTGGAACTCTACGAGAAGCTCCCGTCTGTTTTCTACTAATCTTTTTCAACCCCGGTTCCATTCTACCTGAAACATTACCAATTACGGAACCCGCTTTGGAGCAATCAAATCTAGCTGTATTACTTGAAATAGAAGTAAAATCGAAAGGTCCCCAAAACTTTGAATCCCAATTCGTTTTGCAATCTGTTTCTGGCATCTCAAAAGTGGGTTGTGCCGTTGTGATCGGCGGTGACATATTTTAGCCGAATTTCAGGGCTTTGAGAGTTTAAACTTTGGAAATTTTTTCCCTCTTTGGGTCTCCTGGAATCGAAAGGAAAAATTTAAGGTTGATTTTGTTGGCCAATATATAGTGTCTAGGTATTTGAAAAGGGTTTAGGTTTTGGGTTCAAATGTTTGGCTCAGTTTATTTGAACGTTAAGCGATATCTTAATGCCGCGTTTGGTAGTTCACATAATTTTAAAGAAAGACTCGTGTTCGAGTTTGATGGTATGCGAAAAAAAATTTAGCCCTTTCTTCACCTATAAAAAATATATGCAGTTAATAATAAATTTTTAGAAAAATTAAAAATATATAAAGCACAGTTATTATAAAAAAAAATTAGGAATAACAAACAAAATAAAATTAATATAGTCATGTTTCAATGTATAATATAAGTCACTGTTTGAAATGATGGATGAGATAAGTAATGTAAATATTAAAAAATTATGAAATGATTGTAAAAATAATGTATGATAAGTTATATAGTATCTGGTTTGGGTATAAGATGTTTGATAAATTTTATTATTTGGTATAAGAACTAAAATACCTTCAGAACTATAATGCAAAATAATAATAAAGTTGTAGGAAATAAGTTGTAATTTTTGACCAAAATTTCAAATTTTGAGATAATGAAAGAATGTTGAAAAGAGTATTTATGTCATTTTTTTGTAAACTGAGATTAGAATATGATAAATATATTGAAATAAATTTTTTTTAAAAAAACCCAAAACAAACACGGGATATGATTAGTAATCATGAGACCCCAAATGGGGCCTAAGAATGTTGTTTATAATCCATATTTGGTTGGAGTTTTAAATCCAAAGATTAATCAACATTTAACTGTTCATATAAGTCATCACACCCCCATAAGTAGGATTAGAAAATTAAATTACTTCATTGCCATCCATTTATGTGTTGTCCTCTTCGTAATAATTTTCATCCTCAACAAAAAGGATTCCACCCGAGATCCATCTTCTTCCACGTGTTTCTTTCTTTCTTTTTCTTTTCAGCCATCTCTATATTCCAGAAAATGGCAAGAAAGTGAGTTGTAAAAAGTAATTCATTTTCAAGGATTTCACAAAAATCTGAAAATAAAGTGTTAGCTATAATTGCTAAAGTAATGAGAAAAAACCAAGACTCAGAGTTTGTTGATAGGATTAATTCTTAACTAATGGGAAATTTTGAGAAAATGTTAAAATTATATTATCTTAAAAACCTAGATGATTGTGGTGTATAAAAGATTATCTTCAATGGCTTAGGTAATTCCGTAATTGTGCACATACAATGAGCGTATTTTGGTCATTATGAATAATATACACTATATCAAAACACTATAAGTACAGCTGTCAAAACAAACCAACCTGACCTAAACAGGTTGACCTGCTCAACCCACGGGCCAAACGAGCCTGACCCGTTTGGGCTCGCCTCCATGCGGGTTGCGTAAAGCCCAACCCGACGCGGGGCTGCGGGTTGGGTGGGCCAGCCCGCCGAAATTAAAATCTTCAAAAAATTTCCAACTAAACTTGTCGATCCTGTAACTGATGCTAGAAGAAAACTATAACTTGCTTTATGTTTTATCGAGGCAATAATCCTACTACTAAACATACTTGACTAGAAAATCAGTATTTTACTCAATTTTGATATACATGTTGCAGCTTTCAAGCACGATCAAATGAAAAATATATAGTCGATCGGATTTTTCAATGTGATATTGAGTTCCTATTTATGAATTGAGGCTAATAAAAAGAATAACAAATCCATTTTTTTTAAAAAAGGGTCTGGCCCGTGGGCCAACCCGCTAAAACCCGCTGCCCGTTTGTGCTAGCCCGTATAGAAGGCGGGTCTAAAATTTGCTAGCCCAATCCGCCTATTTGATGGGTTGTGCTGTCTGACCTATTTTGACACCTCTAACTATAAGCCGTACTAAATTGTGCACTAATACCAATTTGCGGACCTGACCCATTTTAAACCTCTAAGTATAAGCGGTACTAAATGGTGCACTATACCAAGTTGAACTCGATAGCACCCTACTCGGTTTTGACTTAAAAAATTAAAAAGCACAACACTCAAGTTTGAGTTCGAGTCGAATCTAATAGTGGAGACGTTTTTTCGAAAGCCTATATGAATTTTTTTGGGAAAAGAAAAAGGCTTAAGAATCCAGAATCCAAAGTTTCCACCATATGTTTTACTCAGTATTATTCTTCTGATATTTTGTAAACATATTTTTTTTAATTATATGAGCCACCATTCCCCTTCGGCTGTATGTAAAATTAGAAATGAATACTAAAAATTTGGAAAAAAAAAAGGTGTCTTCAGCGTTTGGATGCCCAATCTCGTCGCATAAGCGCAAGGTACGTGTCCGGTGATTAGTCACGTTAGCGGCTTGAAATCAAAAAAACCCGATTCCCAGAAAGTTGAGAAAACTCAAAGGGTGGCCAAGTCATAAGACGGTGATTAGAGCATTTGCCTCCTGCAACTAAAGATAGTTTGGTCAAAGTGAAGCTCCTGACGCTGGCGACAACGTTAGACTGGCTGGAGGCGTTGGAGCTTCGAATGATAGCAGTGCCATTTCACATGCGGGTGGTTTCACCGATATTGAGGCCTATGTGCATGATATCCGAGAATATGGAGATTTAGATGATACAAATTCTGGCCAGTCTACTTCTTTTCAAGAAATTCCAGAAGTTTGTGAAATTGATTTTAAAGGCAAGGAGAATGTTGAGGAGCATGTAACACCTTCACCTAGAGTTCTAATGAAGCAATAAATATGGAAGCTTCAGCCACGGCCGACGAAGTTATACGGGCTGGAGGATTTGGAGCTACAGATGAATATGATATCAGTAGTTTCCTTCCAGTTGCAAGTGATTTCACTGATTTTGAGGTCCATGTTCGTGATATTGAGGATTACGAAGATTTAGAGAAAGATACTGCTCGGCCTGGTCTTGGCTGGACAAACGATTCAACGTGAATATGTTTCCATTGTAAGTTTATACTGAATAACTTGTTTTCTGATAGATGCTGCTTTCGTATGCTCAAGAGTCCTTTTGAAATGTTCAAGTGGTCGGTCTCTCAATGATTTCCTTATATGGATTTACAGCCGATTCCGCGCTATCCTTGAAAAGAATTCATCTTGTCTTTGGAATAGCTCTTTAGACATCAACTAGAATTTAATTCAACAATAAAAGAAAATTTTCCCTCAACTTCTGAGATCAGAAGTTGATTGCGGAGCCTGAAACGCGATATCCTCTGTGCTTTTGAAGGTAAAGTCCTCAAAGTAGGAAATGCGAATATGATGTGTTGCATCAGAGATTGACAGCATGAAATTCTACCATTTTCTCCTACCATTTTCATCTCTAATTGGAAAATTTTTTTTGTTTCATACCATGTCATGGTTCTATATGATTGAGACTCCGCTAAAAACTACCTTAAATTTAATCCAATTTTGAGTTTTTTTTTTTTTTTAATATCCAACTTTGAAAAACTGTTTTTGAGTTTTCAGCTTGGCCTTCCATGAAGTTGGCAGGTGACATAGAAGGCATGCCGCTACTAGACAATAAACCTAGAGAGCCATGATAGAGAGAAGTCAGTCAAATGGATATATGTAATATGTCATGTTTTATTCTCAGATTGTACCGCTGTACTCCTCGATTTGTGCATATATCAACCAGGAATGATGATGCTGCATGCCTTGTTGATGCTGCCCTTAGGGCAGTCAGATCAATTTTTGGATGTGAATAAGCTTATTTAAGATAGATAACTCTCAAGGCACTGCCCGTAGGGTGGTTGCCCGTAAGGTGGTTGCCTTGTGGTGCCATGTGGGGTAATAACTAACAACTAATCAACCAGAATTGTCATATAGATAACTCTCAAGGCACTGCCCGTAGGGTGGTTGCCCGTAAGGTGGTTGCCTTGTGGTGCCATGTGGGGTAATAACTAACAACTAATCAACCAGAATTGTCATATACTCCATGTATGATTGGTGAGGATTCTGAAATCCATGTCTTATTTCTGTGGGTTATACTTTTTACTGCGATTTGAGTTATTAGCCTATCACGTGAGTTGTTTTCTACAAGTTGAGTCTTTGATTCTTAAAAAGTAGGAAAAGTTAAACTTGACTAAATGAGCCAAGTTGCACTACAAACCGACTTCAATCGAATGGCATTATTTTATGCCAACGGAATCGGGCTAGGATATCGTATAATATTTTTGTGTATTTTACACAAGCCACCCAACGGCAACCCTAATGAAATTTGAGATGACTAAACCTATAAACATATTCCCCTTGAAGAACCGGAAAAAAGATTTGATTTTCAAGAGTTCGAGTTATATTGAATATAGCCGTACGTAAAATACCTAGTATGGAAAACTATTACATCACGTTGTGTGTGATCATCGAGGATGAGTTCAACCAAGCATAAGGGAATATAGCCGTGTGTAAACATACGGAGTATGGAAAACTATTACATCACGTTGTGTGTGATCATTGAGGATGAGTTCAACCAAGCATAAGGGAATTGCTTTTATGCTTTGCTCCACTGGTGTTTGTCCAGAAGATATTATCCTTATGCTAAGATCTCATTTTCCGATCATTCATGGGTTTCAGAAGCTAACACTGATAAATGTATCTAAGAAATTGCCACGCTTGCTTGAAATACAAGCTGTTCTCTCGGACGTTTATCTCAAGTCTTAGTGACTAAGGTGTGCATGCCTGGTGACCACAATGGTTAGTCTCATGGTGTCTCTTTTATATTTCCTAATAAATTCTTCCGGAATACATTTTCTTGATATAATTTTCTTTTTCTTTTTCCATTTTCATTCTTTATTAAAAGTAGTAATTTTTTTTCATATTTCCTTAACCATAAAAGTTTTCGGGTGTAGAACATGACGACTCTTAAAAGTATTCGAGGGTTAAAAGAACATTGCAACGACGTTCGCCAATTCTCTCTCTTATCTTTTACGAGTTCTCGAGGTATCCCAGGTAATTCTTAACAATACAAACCCGAAAATTTTGTCACTATTCGATTATATGAATATATCAAATTTCAATGCTTATGTTGAGAAAATTTTAAAGTCAGCATAGATTCAAGAAATCTCACCATTATCAGGTCCTGTGACAGATTCAAAATTTCAGATGAATATACTTAAAACTATAAGTTATATGAATAGAAAAGAAAAGTATTACACTAGATATTGAAAGAAACGACATCATTTTCTGAGAAAATAGCGTGAAAGAGTTTTTTATATTTGAATTCTGAGCTCCTCGGTATATTTGGAATCCACGCAGGTTTTGTTGGGGCCATTGATAGAAACAAACATGAAAGGACATGAAAAGATGGAGAAGCCTGGTAGTGCCTACCGGCCATCTTATTGACTTATTTGCAAACCACCACAGGAGTCGAGCCCTACGGCACAAACCCAAAGTTTCTTGACCATGGCGCCAAGTGGAAGAACGAACACCATAGTTGCGAAACACTTGAGATGCACCAAGGCTCATAAGTATTATATAACGTCAAAGTTCAGTTGCTTGTACATGTAAACATTCACACTATCAAAACTTCTCGAAATAACAAATATCGATCGATCTTATTCAAGTACAAAATTACCTCAACTTGTAAACGAGAAAACTTTCGAAGTAAACCAGAGTCTCGGGTCACCTTCTGAAGTCCTATGATGATTCAACAGCAGTCAAAGATTTGAGCTTCTTTGGTGGAGGGTTACCTCCAGATATCACCACATACAAATAGAAGCACAGCATTGCAGCACTAATACAAGTTAAAGAAACAAAACAGTTTATCATTACATAACAAAAATGGATAAAAAGATCGATCGTAAGACTGTGTTGCGGTACCTGATGACAGTATTCAAGCCCGTTGGGAAAAGTTTTTTAGTCTGCAAAGATCAACATTTTTTAAGGTAATTGTGGATATAATAGAAATCATGGTATGAACGAAAATGTAACGTCTAATAAATTACCAATGTATATGTCTGAAAATTCTTCCACAGAAGGGCCACAGAGAGTACTGCAGAATAATAAAGAGGGAACACAAATTAATACGTATGCATACCCAAGAAAAATAAACTAATGAACTTTTTATTAAATTGCATTCCACCTCAAATGTGGATCCACGAACCAAAACATAAATCTATAGTAACTAAAGCATGCCAAAGACATGATTAGTGTTGCGAGTTGATTCACACCAGCTCGACATGAGGTCGATCAAGATTGAATTTTTTTAAAGCTCGAGCTTGAGTTGGTGAGATTGAGGTTTTCTTTTGGGTGTAAACTTTAGTAACTCAAAAGCTTGTGAGCTAGTCATAAGTTTAAAATTAATTTTTAAATCTTTTTTATATTTTAATAGACAAAAAATCAACATTATTATTTATATTTAATCATTATCATAATATAAAAATATTATTGATTATTGTACACATAAAACTCATAAATACATTTATTTGTCCAAAGTCCGGGGTCAAACTTGTGATAGGAGCTTGCTAACAAATTTATGAAACAAAAGTATAAAACTAGTGAATCCAAGTAAAGAGCTTGAACTCCTTTATTTTAGGTTTGACGAGCCTAAGCTTGAGCTTAAACTCAAAATCGTCACGACCTCAACTTGTTTACACCCCTAGTTCACATGCATCTCACATTAGATCGTGGAGAATGCTTTAGATGCATATCCGATGGTACTAAAACCAGATGAAATCTTAAAACAATAAAAAATTAATGAGAAGACATAATAAGATTGCATGGAACATGGGAGAAAATCATGATAATGATTCCTTATACAGGAAAACGGTAATCACCTGATTGTCCCAGTATAAATGGTAAGCTGGATTTTCCTCGTCTCCAAACCTTCAAGCTGTAAATGCTGAGGGCCAGTAGAGCACCCCCAAAGAGCACGCCGGTTCTTAAATTAACAGGGTTTCTCGTGAAAATAAAGCCTACAAGTCCCCCGCTTAGAACAATCCCGCCTGAGGTTAAAAGATTCTAATCACCTAAACAGAAATAAATTTGTGTGACTCCAATATCAACCGCAACGTTTGGTTTTAATTTTATGTTTTGGTAAATGGTTTTAGGAGATAAAAAGGAGTGTTTGGTATCATTTTCTGTGGAGACAATTTTTTATTGTGCATGTCAAATTACGTAGATTTTGTTTAGCAAATATTATTAAATTATGTTTCAATTAATATTTATGTGATCATAATCAGAGTGAGATATTTGAAAATATAATATATTTGACTAAAATATTTAATAATTGAGAATTTTCTAGAGTGAGTGAAAGTAAAATAAATTTTAATGATATTTGATTTTATTTTGGAGACTGAAAATTGGTATGGGAAATTAAAAGCAACCATTGTGAATGATTTTCATCTTAAGGAAATAACATAGTACTGTTAGTCAAAGGAGAAGAAATTTGACTGCTAGAAAAAACGAGACTCTAATTCGAAAATACTTGCCGAAGGGAATCCCAAGACAAAAGTCGTGAATCTTAGCTGCTCTCTTTGGTTCGGCGACTTGTTCTTGTACGTGCCCATTTGTCACTTCTTCAACAACAAAACCTTCTTTATCAGCATATGAATTTTCAGAATTTCTATCATGTGATGTTGATGCATCTTCTAGGTAACTTGGTGCAGTTTCATTCCCCAAGCTGGATATTTTAGTTCCCTGTATCTTACTGATCGTAACAGTTGAAATCTGAAAATAAAGACATCCGAGTCAACATGAAATTCAAGCAATTAGCAGAAACCTCATCAATTTTGTAGTTGCCTCCATATTTTAGGCATCAAATATGAAATTCATATTTTCATGACCAAATACAGAAAGCAACACGTCTTATGCTTTCTTATCAAACAGAGAAAACATCATGCCCATAGAAGAGCATAATTGATCTAGGTAATCATAAAAAAGAGATCTTAAATACAATGATACATCGAAAATTATGAAAACAATCTAAAATCCCACAAGATTATGAGTAGGTACCATGGTGGATTGTCAAAAGAGTTAAAAATCTCCACATATTTTTCTATTGAATGAAACTAAGTGTCGATCAACATAAACATGCTTTACATACGTGTAAACATGTCATTACTCCAATGTCAGAGAACTCACTTCCTTCTAAGATGTGAAGTGATTCTAATGCATTACCAGACGTTTCCTGAAGAATCTCCATTTTACCTTATGAGGCACTAATAAAACAATTATGGAACCACGTCTCAAACACGTGGTTATGAAAAAACACTTATGGCTTCTCTTTTTGTCAAGAAATATCATAATAATATTCCCAAGTGTGATTAGATCATGATCAGAAATCCCAAATGTTCGAACTTAATAATGGGGTGTTTGACTAATCGATGGAAAAGCAAATACTCCACAACCAATACACTTGAATTTGTACAACAGTTACTAATTCAAGCTCACTCTTTACCATATTACATTCAAACAATGGACTATCTATACAAAAATCAAACAATTAATTTCTTTTCCATTCCCAAAAGGGGAAACTGATCTCATCACCAAATAATGTAAATTCAAAGGTAACACACCAATACACACCAAATGCATTGTAATTTCAGGTGAATTATCATCAGATGAATTTGAACAAACAACAATTTGTGTTAAAAAGAAAGCCAACAAGTCGCAGAGTTAAGTAGGACACCTTTGCAGGTAGATATATATAACCGATATCATATGAATGGGCCTCACCTATGGAAGAATACATGTTGCATCAGTTCATATAGTGCACGAGATAAAAATACATATAACAGAGAACAAAGTTTCGAGAGGATCAAGAGAAATCTCCTCGTATCAACACATGCTCGAATCCCCCAGACTCCGTAACACCACTAAATAAAACAAAAAGATACCACCATGCGTCCTCCTCACTACCATCGGAAGCACTCAAACAAAACAAGACAATCATCAACGCAAGGCACGAGTCACTAATAACATCTGGATACTCGCAAACACCAGTTAACATCACAATTCAACGCCTACTATACTAAACCAACAAAAGAAAGAGCACAATACGAACTTTTTCCTTCATTTTTTACATTTTTTTCTCGAACCCCGAATTCCATGGAGAAAAATGAAATCTTGAATTCAAAATAACATTTAGTTCATCTAAACAGAAGACTTCACGGAACCCTCAAAATTCCCGATACCGCAACAGAATCGACATCAAAGTCACCGAACCCTTTAAGGATTTGCACTTATTTCATAGTTATAAAAAACACGCGGAATCTAATAAAGTACCTGTTAGAAAATAGTACATACTGTACCTTTACGGTGCTGAAATTGACAGGGCAGGGATAAGATCTCGGGTGGAGTTTCCGCCGTCGATTACTCATAATAGCAGAGAAACATGAAATCTGAGAAATTGAAGACGACATTGTTGTATTCTGAGACGAATGATTCTGTTTCTAGATTCTAGAACCGGAGAAGAAGAAAAGAAGCAGGTCAGCATCAGACCTTCAAAATTCATATTTATACCTGTTAGTTTTTTATTATTTTTGTTTTGCACCTCTAATTCTTTGCCCTATAACTATTCCTCAATTTATAAATCATTCCCTATCTTTACCAATTTGACTCGAACACTAATTAGTAATTGCAACAATTTTTTTACCAAAATATATTAATTAACTTAATATATTTTTATAATTGCCATGATAGTTACAATTGAGTAAAAACTAGAGAGTTAAACGGAGTGGATGTCACGAGACATGGCACAGGCACGACACGGAGCGGCACGACATGCCCCATTTTGCTACAGTGACGTGTCGTGCCAGGCACGGCTCGGGACATGAGCCGCGAGCCGTGCCGGACCAAGGGGTGTCGTCCCGTGGGCCAGCACGGGCACAGCACTGTAGTGTTTTTAAAACAAAAATTTATTTTGTGATCGCCACATAATTGACGATCGATCGCCGAATGGCAGTAGGTTACAGACGTTCTTGGCGATCGATCGCCACATAATGGACGATTGATCGTCGAGTGGCAGTAGGTTATAAACGTACTTGGCGATCGATCGCCACATAACTGGCGATCGATCGCCGAAAGCCCATCAGTCAAAAAAATAGCCATTCAACGGCTTTTTTTTCTTTGTTAAATTTTTTGGTTGTTATATATAGGTGTGTGTTGAGGAAATATTTTATCTTCTCAATCTCTAAGCTCTAAATACTTAAAATGATATACTCTCAATTTGTTCACAAGGTGAAGGAAGTTCGTCTTACGTTTGTCAATACAAGCACAAGCAACAAAGTCAATACTCCTCCTAGCAAATATTTGTCAATTTTTATATTTGTTGCATTAGATAATTGTAGTCTATATATATAATGGCTGATTCATCTTATAATCAGAATTATGATGATGAAATTGATCAATTCAAGAAAATGAAGAAGACACACCAAATATTCAATTATCAACTAGAAGAACTTCAAAAAAAAAAAGAACTGGTAATGTATGGCAATTATTCGATGTAGAAAATGTTGAGGGAAATGGATCAAGGGCAATTTGTAAAAAATATTATGCATATGCTTTTTCTGGTGGTACGGGTCATTTACTAAGACACATGACTAAACATGAAAGAGAACCAACTGATGGTAACCAAACTACTCTTTCATAATTCGTTACTGGTAGTAGTAGTTCAATTTAGGTATTTTCACTTATAATGTTGAAAGAGATATGATAGAATTAGCTAATACATAGTATGAGCGGAGAAACATTTTTCAATGGGGGCGGATGCAAAATTCACTAATTATATTCATTTAGGTTTGCAACCTCAACATAAACGATTTTCAAGGAATACTATTAAATCGGAAGAATTCATAATTTTTAATGAATATAAAGCAAATTTAATTACGTAGTTAGGTAATCTTTCTTCGAAAGTAGCAATAACAAACGATATTTGGACAACTTATCTCGACAATGCATCATATCTATGTGTTACAGGACATTAGATTGACGATAACTGGGTGTTACATAAAAAAAATTTAGACTTCACAAAATTTGATTGGTCTCATATGGGTGTAGTTATTTCTAATGCCATTATGTAATTTACTAATAAATATAATATTAATAATAAAATCTTCTCTATTTCATTTGATAATGCAACTAATAATACCGCTGCAATTACTATATTAAAATCTTATTTGAAATCAATTCTAAATTGTGATCTTTTTCATATTAGTTGTGCATGCCATATTTTATATTTGTGTGTGCAAGATGGATTGAAACCGCTTGAGCTTCATTTAGAAAAAAATAAAGACTACTCTTAAATTTCTTAATGGTTCAGTTGCTAGAAAACAGACTACAAAAGTTTATACATTTCTCATGGTATGAATTATAAAGATTTTCCTTATGATGTTCCTAATATGTGGAATTCCACATATTTAATGTTGCAATCATGTTTACCTTATAGAAATGTGATCACTTTATTTTTTAATGAAAGGATGGCCGAACATTTTCATATTGAAGAAACTGATTGGGAAATTGCTTATAATATTTGTAATTTTTTAGAACATTTTTATGATGCTACCAATGTCGGGCTTTTATTATCCAACTTCTTCAATTTTTTTGAATAAAACTTTAGTGAATGTTTTGAATTATATAGATCTGATCTATTTTTTACAGGTATTGTTGAACCAGTGGATTATAAATTTAAAAAATATTGAAAAACTATTCATATATTGAATTGCTTGGCATCAATTTTGGATCCTAGATTAAAATTATATAGTGTAGAAATTATAATAGAATCTTGTTACACCAACATTGCTTATGAAAATGTTAATATTAATCAAGAAAAAGAGTGCAGTATAAATGTTTGTTGTTTTCTTTATACGATTCATTACATAATTCTAGATCAATTTCAGTAAGAGAATGTGGTAGTATTGATGCTATTAGTAGTAAGGGTTCTGTGTGGACAATGTTAAGAAGAATACTAGACACTACTTCCGCTTCTTCTAGTTCTAATTCTAATACATCTTCATTTACTGAGCTTCAGTTATATCTAAACAAATCATAAATTTCGGTGAACAAGAATTAGAAACTTTTGATGTTTTGGCATGATGGAAAGACAATGCTAGACTTTGGCCAGTACTTTCCATCATGGCATCTACTAACTCCTCCGATATCCATTGTTCCATCGGAGTCTTATTTTAGTGCATGTGGAAGAGTCATTGATAAAAAAGAAGTAGAATGAAACAAAACGCTGTGGAGAAGTGTATTCTTTTAAAGGATTGATTGGATGCTGATAGCTGCTTACAAAGTTTGAGAGGATATATTGTTTCTTCGGATGAAAATGAAGAAAACTATAACATTTTTTAAACTCTTTTGTAATTTCTGATTTTGTTTTGTTCAATGTAATTTGTAGTTTTTCAATTAGTCAATAAATTTTTATTTTGCAAGTATATTGTGCCAATCTATATTTTATTATACTATTATTATATTTATAAATCATTAAAATTAAACAAAAGACGGATCGTGTCGGGCACGGCTCGTCTCTGTTGCGGGCCTTGCCGGGTGGGTACAGAATAGTGCTGGGCGGCACGAATTAGCCCGGCACGGCCACTTTGACATCACTAGTAAAAATATAAGTTTTGTTTGGACAACGATATCTTTAAATATATTTTACGAACCAATTTATGATTAATTTATCATAACCTTAACCTTAAAAAATTTGAAAACCAGTCATTTAAAATTCACAGATTTGGACATGTTCCGAAATGCAAATGAAGATGTATTGAAAAAATGAGAAATTCGAAATAGCTATTTCAGTTTCTTATCCAAACATAAATGATGAACGATAAATTTAAAATCTACTTATTTCAAATCCTAAAATCCAAACACAAATTGAATTAATTAGAAAGCTAGGGCTATTGTTGCAATTTTTCATACTTGCCGCTGTGTGTAGGAATAAACCAAAACCTCAGTTTTTTTAAATGGGAATTCTACATTTTAAATTATTGAAATTCAAATTAATATGAGGCAAAATTTATTGGTTAAATAAATAGAGATGTATAAAATAGAGGGATATGTGTTGTTATAAATAAAACAAAATATCCCATCGACCGGGTCAAGCCAAACCCAGCCCGGAACCAAACCGATTAGCCCGGTACGGAATCGGGACCGGGCTAGCCGGTTCCGAACAGCCCCAAAATCGGTAAAAACCAGGTTCGAGGCTGTTCCATGTCTTCAAATCGGTAGCACCACCGATTTCGGTGTTACCGAGCGGTTCCGAAATCGGAACCTGTAATTTTCGGGAAAAAAAATAACAAAACATGTCAGCAAGGCAACTGCTATAAAGTCGTTGCCTTGCTGAACGTTTGGCAACGGTTCTTTAGCTGTTGCCAAACGTTCACATTTTATTTTATTTTTTAATATTTAAAAAAAAACTATAAATAGGTGTGTTGTGCTTTGTAAATCCTCACAATTCATTCTTGCAAAGTTGTATACTCCAATATCATATTTTGCTCTACGTTGTGCTATCTACATTTTACTTATATAATAATGGCATCTTCATCTAGCAGCGGCGTTGGTCGTAGCCGGGGTCGCAGTCGAGGTCGCAGTCCCGGGTCGTCTATCACTTAGTTCATCTTTGGCAATGAATTTGTCTGTGTCAATTCCTGAGTTGAATGAAAGTTTTGATTTTTTTGCTGACCGCAATGTTTGTGGTTCATTTATGAACGTCGAACGACAAAAACCCGAAAAACCTGTCAAACCTCCTGATGCCTAAGCTCAAGAGAGACAACAAGTGGAGTCATCCGGAGCCACTACAACAGCGAGTAGACAAACTACTCGTGCCAAAAGAAGCAAGATATATGATCACTTTGAACTCGCTTAAAAAGAAGATACTAATGAATCTGTTGCAATATGTGAATTATGTAAGATACAGTATTCATATAAAGCTGATTGAAAACAATATGTTTATCTAGACATGACCATAGTTCATGAACCGTCAGTTGACGGTTCGGAACCGCCGGTTGACGGTTTGAAACCGCCTGTTCGATGGTTCAAAGGAGCTCGACCCTTAACCTTAACCTTCGTAGACGGTTCCGGTTACGGTTCGTGAACCGCCGATTACGGTTAAGGTTTCGGTTAACCATCGGTTACGGTTACGGTGCGACCCTTATAATTTTTAAATTAAAAAATTAAAATTAAAATTTTATTTTAAAATATTTAAAAATTACTATAAAAGGATCATAAAAAGTACAAATGAAATATAAGGGAGAGGGGAGTGTTTGAACTTTTTAAGTTGCCATTAACTCTCTATATTCATATGAATCATTTAGCAATTTATATGTTGAGCTCCAACGTGTGAGTATTCTAGTGGAAATTTTCTAGGTAGAATGTCATTAACCTTACAAAACTAAACCCATTATTTCATCAAACTTGATGTGACCACAAATAAGATAATATCATTTTAATTGATTGAATCTGAATATCTAATTATACTAATTATATATTAAATTGGTATGAAATATATACAACTTTTGTACTGATTACAAAAGAGATTGGTATGGAACATTTATAATTATGATACTAATTACATATGAAATTGGTATGAAAACTATACAATTTTGGTACTAATTACAAATTATATTGATATGAAACATTTACCATTATGGTACTAATTATATATAAAATTGGTATGAAAAATATATAAATTTGGTACTAATTACAAATGATCTTGGTATGAAACATTTACAATTATGATAATAATTACATATGAAATTCGTATGAAACATATACAACTTTTGTACTAATTACAAAAGAGATTGGTATGAAACATTTATAATTATGATACTAATTACATATGAAATTGGTATGAAAAATATACAACTTCGGTACTAATTACAAATGATATTGATATGGAACATTTACCATTATGGTACTAATTATATATGAAATTGGTATGAAACATATACAACTTTGGTACTAATTACAAATTATATTGGTATGAAACATTTACAATTATGATAATAATTACATATGAAATTCGTATGAAACATATACAACTTTTGTACGAATTACAAAAGAGATTGGTATGAAACATTTATAATTATGATACTAATTACATATGAATTTGTATGAAAATTTTACAACTTTGATACTAATTATAAATGATATTGGTATGAAACATTTACATTATGATACTAATTATATATGAACTTGACGAGTATAACATTGAATTATTTGTTATTTATCTATAAAAACAACACAAAAGTTCTTGTTATGTTAAAAAAAGTCAGTAATGAGATTTGTCACTATTAATTTAAATTAGAAACATATGTCAGTAAAGTTATTTTTATGATGATTTCATTGATTAATCATAAATATATTAAGTTAGAAGTTATTAATTTATATAACATAAAATTAGTGAATTATCAATTCAATACGTTGTTTCCAAATCAGTATAAATAAATTATTAAAAGATTTTATTAATTAATCAAATATAACATTATCGTGTTTCTATTGTTAGTCATATTGTGATAAACTAAGATATACTTATTTAATATATATAATATAAATCAAATAATGAATATAAATTACTTGTAGAATAATTAAAATGTATATAATATATTTGTTTTGTAATAATTTGCTTCATTATTATTTATATTACACATATTGTTTTTATTTAAAAGCATAATATTTTTAAATATTTTTTATTTGTCACTATAAAATAATTATTATTGTATTACACGTATAATATATATCATCTTTTAATATATATAATTATATTATTTAAAACAAAACAATAAAGACAATAGCTTAGTGGTAAGAAGCTGTATGCACATAATAGAGGTCAAGAGTTCGAATCTTCATCAACACACTTTAATTTTAAATAAAAAATAAAAAAAAATTATTCGTGGAACCGACGGTTCCACAGGTTTTCAACCCATAAACCGTAATCGGCCAGTACAATAACGGGCCGTTTACGGTTCGGAACCGTTGAACCGGGTCAACGGGTAACCGGCCCGTTGACCCGGTTACGGTCGTGCCATGCCGCGGCTAATTTTTAACCGCGTTCATTCTATGTTTATCTAATGGTTTAAAGCATCTTCTTTTTCCATCACCAATAAAAATTAGGTGGAATTCGTTGTACAATATGTTGAATGATATGTTACCTTACGAAGATATTTTAACTTCATCTTATAATTCATATCAAATGCCTGATAGCGATGAGAGTATTTATTTGACTGATGATGATTGGGAATTTGTTGAAAATTGTGTATCATTCTTAGGTACTTTCAAATAAGCGGCGGAACACTTATCCGGTGTTACTTATCCAACTTTCGTTTATTTTCTTCCTTTAGTATTTAACATGTTTGATAAGTTTATAGAATTTAAAGATGACTATGATTTGAATGCTTTTGTTAGTGCAATGGAAACTAAATTTATAAAGTCTTGGGAACAAATCTCACACGTACACTACATCGCAACATTGCTAGATCATAGTCAATGTTTATCTTCATTTGAGATATTTTTTGAATACTATGCTAAATTTTGGGGAATGTTGTTGACGATCAAAAGACGTCTAAAATGCAATCTCTCCAAAAATGTTTCAATTGTATTATAATCAACATGCAAGTGAACCATCGCAACAAAGAGCTGTTGAAGAACAACCCCAAACTCAATCTAAAGGTGGGGGCATCAATTTGCTTAGGATGCTGGCATGAAAAAACTTAAGGGAAAAGGACCTTCTACTAGCACGTCGACTGAGTTGCAAATTTATCTGAATTATCCATTTCTAACGGAAGACAACTTCGACGTCCTACAATGGTGGAAGACAGATGCAACACAATTCCCTATCTTAGCCAAAATGGCTAGAGACGTGTATGCGGTACAAGCTTCAAGCGTCGCTTTTGAATCGGCATTCTCAACATGTGGTCGAATTATTGGAGAACACAGAACTAGTCTATCTACTGATTCGTTATGCATGCTCACATTACTTAAAGATTGGTTTGAAACAGAACGTAAGAATAGAAGATGGCACGGTTGACGAATTCGTAAATCATTATGACGAGCAAGAAGAAGATAACGTCAAAACAATACTTATCAATTATGAAGAGTGCTAAATAGTAATATTTTTTTTTAGATTTTCAATTGCCATCTCTTTACAATTATTTGTATGCATTTATATTATGAAATGAAGAAGAAATATATTGAATTTGTGATGAATATTGGGGAAACATTTACAACATCAAAAAGAAAAAAATTCAATTTTTTTTAAAGGAGTTCGAAAAAAAATTCAAATAAAATAAAATAAAACGAACCGATCGGATCGATCATGAATCGGAACCGGATCCGATCTGGTTCCTTAACGGACCGGACCAGTTCCGTGCTTAACGTACCCAAAATCGGCCGGTTCATGACCTGACCGATTCGGTCCGTTAAGCACCCCTATATGCATGTATATAGAGCTGTCAAAACGGGCCAGCCCGACCCAAACGGGCTGGCCCGCCCAACCCGCGGCCCAAACGGGCCCAACCCGTTTGGGCCCGCCTCTAGGCGGGTTGGGAAAACCCCAACCCAACCCGACCCGAGGCGGGCCGCGGGTTGGGGCGGGCCAACCCGCCGAATTTTTTTAAAAAAAAAAAATTTTAAAAAAAAAATTTAAGGCAGCAAGTCAATAACTCATTCCACAAAAAATAAATTCATGTCTCATTGCCACAAAACCAATGCATCTAGCCATAAAATTTGCCACCCCATCAACAACATGCTCCTCCCTAACAACTATATAATTTTCATTGTCGATCCCACTCTTCTCCTCAGCATTTAAAGATTCTGTTTCCTCAGAAACCCACACCCACCAACTAGGCTCCTCGTGATCAACACTAATCAATACTTCAGCCTTCTCCAAATCTAAATCAAATTCAGTCGCACAAGTATATTGGCACAATCGCACAATTGCACTATAATATTTATCTTTTTGAAATTAAATTTTAAGAACAAAAAAAACGTAAAAAAGTGAGATAAGAGAGAACTTACGTATGAAATCTTCAAGCAGGAAAAAGAGTGAGAAATGAGGGTTTGGACTTTGGCATTTGGAGGAGTGGAGGAAGATGATGAAAAATTGGAAAATTGAAAAATGAGGGACACAGACGGCGGCTGTGAGAGAAAGAAATAAAGAATTGTAGGGAATGCGTTAAAAATCATCGGGAATTAGGTTAGAAATTTTTTTTTTAAATAAAAAATTTGGTTTAGTTAAGGGCCAACCCGCGGGCCAGCCCGCCAACCCGCGGGTTGGCCCGCCAAAACCCGCGGCCCGTTTGGGCCAGCCCGTATAGGCCCGCCTGTTGGCGGGCCTTAAAAATGCTGGCCAACCCGCCTAATAGGCGGGTCGGGCGCGGGCCTGGCCCATTTTGACAGTTCTACATGTATATGCTTGAACATGAATAAACATACATTCATATAATATAATTATAAAAAATCGCAATATCAGCTATTTCATTGATTTGTCAGTAATGAGGTTCGGAAGACACGGAAAGTTAAGTCCAAGATTCATAGAATCATATGAAGTTTTGGAAAGAATAAGAACATTGGCATATCGACTTGCTCTACCACCGGAATTAGACCGAGTACATAATGTATTTCACGTCTAGATGCTCAGGAAATATGTTTCGGGTGAAAGTCACGTTCTTAAGGCAACATACATTGAATTATCCAAGGAGTGCACTTATTCAGAATACCATGTGAAGATATTAGAGCGGCAGGAGAGAATTTTAAGAACTAAGACAATTCCGTTTGTAAAGGTTCAGTGGAGCAATCACTCACCTAATGAGACGACATGGAAAAAAGAAGAAGAAATATATGCTAAGTATCCAGATATGAAGCATGATACAAGTTTCGAGGACGAACTTTTTAAAAGGTGGGGAGACTATAATGACCCAATTTTGTTAGATATATTTTAGCCTCGAAAATAATCATGTATAATGCTAAATATATATATATAATAATAATAATAATAATACATAAATAAAATTGGTTCTATGTAAATTAAGTGCATACACTTGCAATTGTCTATTCCAACCACTTGATTGTTCAATATTAAAGTATAGTTGATTACGAAGTTTGTCTTGTGATCAACATGTTAGTAGGTAATTCAATAAATTAATGGTGAAATTTGTAAGTATACTTTATCCCTTTTTTGGAACTCTATATTTCGTCTGCGTACATCGGCCCAATTTTTCTGTCGACTCTCTGCTGTGAGTAATCTCTGTTTAATGATAGATATATTTTAATTCGTGAGTCTGATCAATTCTGGTCCTTCTAATACTTTCTCGCATAACATTGAGGTGTTCAACATCTCTTCCCATACAAAGCTTCGAAGGGTGCCATCTGAATATTCCCAAAAGTATATTGCTCGTAGAGTAATTTTATGAAGTTCGAAATTCATAACTTCAATAGTCAAGATTACCAAAAAGTTAATATGCTAGCTCACAGCTTTATCGATTATATTTTGAATCATTATACCAAAATTTCATAAAACTCATAATACTTATATTATTGTCTAAGAAGCAATATTGAACCTATATTTTAAAACAAATAATTGAAAAAGTGGGTAACTGAAGTACACCATAACCTATCAAATAATCAAGCCAAATAATAGCAAATAAGCACATAAATTCAAGCACATACGTACAAAAATCCTACGTTACTCGTTTCACATCTTAGTTTATTATACCCCTTTTCACAAAAATCATGTGGGAGCATGTGGAAACTGTCTATTAGCATCCTGAACATGAGGAGGAAAAGAATGTGATGCATGAAACTCAGGCTTGGCTGCTTCTTCCCCTCTATTGGCAGTTTGCTCATCATTTACCCTCTATGACATAAATAACGACTTATATAACCAACACATAATAACAATGCAACACATAATAACGATGCATGGTCATAGTCTACAGAATCTTAGCCACTTGCTCTAATACCTCAACTGTGACACCCCTGCCTTTTCATTACACATGACACGCATATCTCTTTTATACATGTGTAAATACATGAGGCATGTCGCCTAACATTTATCCTATAAGAGCATCACATCACTTATCGACATACAAATGACTGCGACTATAACATGACTATAGTAAAATATTTAATTCGTTTACAAAAAAAATTGTACTTGAACATGTAAATTTAAAACTTTATCAATAACATGTACATGGTATATATGCCAAAAAATTGGCCAAGGTTGTATCTCTCACTACCCATACCAAAAACCTATATACATATGATGTCATATGACATATTGACTTCCTCGGGTAAAACCCCCCCAAGAACCAAACAAGTCATATACCGAACAGGAGGACACCAAACAGATAGCATCGAGCAGGGTTTACCGAACAGAAAGACACCGAACAGAATCGTCGCTAAACCCTCCTCGATTTTCTGGTCAAAGACTAGCAGAAGACACGGAGATAACCAACAAATCAACCGGCGTGGATAAACGTGCAGTAATGGGGCGCAGATTTCTTGGACACGTTTTGCTCCAGTTAAGCCACGATCAGAGGACCTCGTATTCCGGATCTCCCGCGAGCCAATCACTGGGAACAACCCTATAAATACCCGCAGATGGTCTCACAGTAAGGGGTTGAATTTTTCTAGACAAAAAGACTCTGAAGAGAGCAAATTTATTTCTGTTCGATCATTTTCATTATTTTTCTAGGATATTCTGATAAATCATTGGGCGATTGTCACATGTGTGGGGAGAGTCTTGTAAATCATCAACTTTTATAGTAAAGTTTATACTGAACTAGGTCCCGTGGTTTTTCTCTCAATTTGAGGGTTTTTCACGTAATCGTTATTTTTCATTAACACTTTATTCTACCTTATACTCTAAAATATCGAATCACATCATTGACGCCGTCTGTGGGAACAAAAGAGTAAAGACGTTGAAGCAAGGATCTTTCATCAAGAATCCAAGGCAAAATGGTTAGAAGCAAGGGACGAGGGCCAGCGTAGGGAAGGGGTAAACCAAGTCCCCCCCCCCCCCCCCCCCCGCCCCCGTGTTCATGCCCAGAACCAGAAGGAGCAGGGGAAGCTGGATCATCTCAGAATGTTTCACGGGTGTTACCTACTGGAGGAATACCCATGGAACATTTAACGGAGATGATTGCTAAAACTGTCGGAGAGGTTATGAAGCAGTTTATGACCCCCCTTGTCAGGAAGAAGCTAAGGAAGAAGAGGAAGACTCAGCCTCTGTAAAGAAGTCGGAGGAGGAGGTTAGAGAATCGAAAGATCTTCTTAATCATTCAAATGATGAAGTAGACAGAAATTTGCACCACCAAATGGAGGATTTAAAGGAGGAGTTACAAAAAATGCGCAATAAAATGGAAGGGCGTATTTACTCGGCAAGGAGGAGCACCCCATTCGCTCCTCAAGTCATTGATGATCCTCTGCCTCTTAATTTTAGAACTTTAAGTGTGGGGAATTATGATGGCAGCACGGACCCAGAGGAATATTTGTCTCGATTTGAGAATGCTTCACTCTTTCATCAGCTGACAGATGGGGTGAAATGTAGAGTGTTCTTGACTACCCTAGCTGGCGCTGCTCAATCATGGTTCAATCAATTACCATTAGAAATAATAGATTCCTTTCCTAAATTCAGTTCATTGTTCCTCCATCAATTTGCGAGCAGTAAGAGTTGCAAGAGAACAACCTTGAGTCTGTTCGGTCTCAGGCAGATGGAGAAAGAGTCCCTGCGGGATTTTTTGAAAAGATTCAATCAAGCATGCCTTGATGTTCCACATGTGACGTCCGAGATATTAGCCAGTGCTTTCACCCAAGGGTTGAGGGAGGGGGACCTATTCAGATCTTTGGCCAAGAAGCCACTGTCGGATTATGACGAATTGCTAGGACGTGCCTCTAAATACATTAATTTAGAAGAAGCGCAGAGGATGAAACAGAAGAAAGAAATAAAAAATGGTGGTGAAGTCAATAGGAAAGAGAGGCCACTGGAGCAGCCTAAGAGGAACTTTGATCAATACTTACCGATGAGATCTCATCGGGAGGTAGCCATCAACCAAATTATGCCGAAGATGGGTCGGGGAGGACCTTACGGAAGAGGAGTATTCCGAGGAGGAAGCACCCGATGAGGGAACGTTCATGAAGGAAGAATGGGTGTAAGGCGAGGAGGTGATGGTGACCTGAGGAGCAATGCCCCTTTTCCTTGGAATAATGCTAATCCAGGGAGAGGAGCACTTCATCCAGTTTCTTGGGCAGTACGGGGGGAAAGATTGGAGGGAGGAAATCAAGTCCACAGAGAAAGGACCGTGAGCAATGTTCCTAACCGAGGAACTATACATATGATTTCTGGAGGAACCTCATGTGGAGATTCAAACTGAGCAAGAAAAAGTTATGCTCGAAGACTCGAAGTATTATCCATTGATCCAAGTCATACCCACGAAAGTCCTTCTATAGCTTTCGGGCCGGCAGATTTACAAGGGATTTATTTTCCCCACGAGGATGCATTGGTTATTTCGGCCACGGTGGCCAACTATAGTGTACATAGAATCTTCGTCGATACAGGCAGCTTGGCAGATGTGCTCTTCCTTAATACTTTGAAACAGATGGAATTGGGAAGTATAGCTGTACAAAAAGTGAATACTTCTTTGCATGGGTTTACCGGAGAAGTCATAAGTCCAATAGGACAAGTGTCTTTACCCGTTACCCTAGGAGAGGAATCAAAGACAAAAACGAAGATGATCACCTTCCTCATAGTGGAAGCACCTTCCTCTTATAATATAATATTGGGTCGGCCGGCGTTAACGGCCTTCGAAGCGATTGCTTCTACTTACCACTTGAAGATAAAATTCCCAGTCGGAGAAGAAGTTGGACAAGTAAGGGGAAGTCAGAGCTCATCAAGAAAATGCTATGTGCAAGAATTAAAACAAGACAAGGGGAATAACAGAGAGGAAGGGGAATGAGGAAGCAATAAGAGGAAACATGGACAGCCGGAGGCAGAGGAGCGGATAGTCCCTGAGGAGGAATTTCTGAGTATCGAGTTAGGTCACCCTGAAAAAACTACTCGCATCGGATCCAAGTTGGATCCAGAATTGAGGAAAAGGGTGATTGAGTGCTTGATATATAACGTGGATGTGTTCGCTTGGAATACTTCTGATTTGATTGGGGTGAAACCCGAGATTGCTGAGCATCATCTCAGTGTGGACCCGAGTGCTCGGGCAATTAAGCAGAAGAGAAGGCATTTCTGACCCGAGAAGGATGCCGTCATAGCTAAACAAGTAAAGGAGTTGCTGAAGACAGGTCATATACGAGAAATTAGTTTCCCTACATGGCTCTCAAATGTGGTTCGAGTACCTAAAACAGGAGACAAGTGGAGGATGTGTGTAGATTTTCGAGACGTGAACAAAGCGCGTCCCAAAGATTGTTATCCATTACCGAGGATCGATCAATTAGTGGACTCTACTGCGGGACATTTGCTGTTGTGTCTTATGGATGCATAACAAGGATATCATCAAATCCCCTTAGCACAAGAAGACCAATCCAAGGTTAGCTTTGTCACAGCGAGAGGAACTTTCTGCTATGTGGTAATGCCCTTTGGATTGAAAAATGCTGGGGCCACCTATCAGAGACTAATGAATAAGATGTTCAAAGATCAAATAGGGCGGAACGTGGAGGTATATGTCGATGATGTCCTGATCAAAAGCAAGAATGCCCAAAATCTGATCGAAGATATGGAGGAGGTCTTTGCCACTTTAAGGAGATTTGGCATGAAATTGAATCCCGCCAAATGCACTTTTGGAATTCATAGTGGAAAATTCTTGGGGTACATGGTGACAGAAAGAGGCGTGGAAGCTAACCCTGAGAAGATCCGAGCAATCCAAGAAATGAACCATCCTCGGACATTGAACGAAGTACAAAGATTAGCAGGGAGAATAGCGGCGCTTAGTCGATTCATATCACGATCAGCTGATAGGAGTTTGCTCTTCTTTAAAGCATTAAGGCGAGGAATGCAATTCGAGTGGGATGATCAGTGTCAGAAAGCTTTCGAGGACTTGAAAGAGTATCTAGCTCAGTTACCGTTAATGAATAAACTCGAGCACAATGAAACCCTCATTGTCTACTTGTCGGTAACCGAGGAAGTTGTCAGCTCGGTGTTAATTCAAGAGAAGTTGGGGCATCAGCAACCGGTATACTACGTCAGCCGAGCTTTGCAAGGAGCCTAACAGAGATACCCTGAAATTGAAAAATTAGCCTTGGCTCTCGTGATCACTGCGAGAAGGCTTCGGCCGTACTTCTTGTCTCACCCTATCATGGTGGTGACGAGCACTCCCTTGGGAAGACTCCTATCAAAAGCAGAAATTTCAGAACGAATGGTGAAATGGGCCACAGAATTGAGTGAGTTCAATATTTCTTATCAGCCTCGAACTACCATCAAAGGCTTGTCGGATTTCTTGGTCGAGGTGACTCATACTCATGAAGAAAAAGATTAGAGCTTGTTTATAGATGGGTCATCCACTCAAATAGGAAGCGATGCAGGAGTTCTACTTGTCAGTCCAGAAGGAGAAGAAATTGCCATAGCTATTCAGTTCGGTTTTCATTCCTCAAACAATGAAGCCGAATTCGAAGCTCTCCTATCGGGTTTACGAGTAGCATTAGATGCCGGAGCTCGGAAAGTAAAAGTGTTCATGGATTCAATGCTGGTTGTTCAGCAGGTAAATGGGGTATACAAGGTGAAAGAAGAAAAGTTGAAAAAATATGTGGAGAATGCTCAAACATTAATGACTCAGTTCCAGGAAGTGGAGTTGAAGCAAATACCACGAGAGGATAATAGCCGAGCCGATAAACTCGCAAAGTTGGCCAGTTCCATTCATGAGTGGAAGAACAGGAAAGTACAGGTACAGGATCTTTTGGTCTCGCATGTAGCTATCAACAAGATAATGAATTTAGACCCCTGTATTATATCTGATGGGAGAGAACATATCATTAAATTCTTAAAAACCAAGGTGTTGCCATCAGACCCAAAGGAAGCTGCTCGGGTAAAGAGAGTGGAGAGGCGCTTCGTGTTAGTGGAAGGTAAATTGTTCAAAAATGGATTTTCAACTCCCTTCTTACAATGTGCATCAATACGAGAAGGAGAACATTTGCTAAAGGAGATTCACGAGGGCTGTTGTGGAAATCATTTGGGAAGCAATATGTTGTATCAGAAAGCTCTTCGAGCAGGATACTATTGGCCCAGCATGAGAGAGAATGCCGAAGAAATTGTTAAAAAGTGTAACTGCCAGAAACATGCAAATTTGTCTCATATGCCCGCGGAGGTCTTAAATAGCAGTGTTACCTCCTGTCCCTTCGATCAGTGGGGGATAGACATCGTTGGACCTTTTCCTCTTGCCACAGGACAAAGGAAATTCCTCCTAGTAGCAGTTGAGTATTTTACAAAATGGGTGGAAGCTGAGCCTTTGCCAAAAGTAACTGAGGAGGAAATCATTAAATTTCTATGGAGAAGCATAGTATGTCGATTCGGAATACCGATGAGAATTTTTTTCGATAATGGGAGGCAGTTTCAGGGGAAGAAAGTACAAGAATGGTGTGAGGATATGAGAATCAGGCAAGTATTCACGTCGGTGGCCTACCCGCAGTCAAATGGGCAAGTCGAAGTTATTAACCGGATTCTATTACATGGGATTAAGATGAAGTTGGAAGGAGCCCGAGGAGAATGGGTAAACGAACTACCTGGAGTCTTGTGGGCCTACCAAACAACTCCGCGGGTATCTACAGGGGAAACTCCGTATAGTCTGGTATACGGTTCGGAGGCCCTCATTCCAGCAGAAATTTGAGTTGAATCTCTCCGAATACAATGTTATGATCCCGAGCAGAATGAGGATAGAAGAAAGCAAGAGTTAGATGAGATTGATCAACTAAGAGAACAAGTTGTAACAAAAACAGAGCTGTATAAAGTAAGGATTACCAACGCAAATAACCGAAGGGTTCGCCCAAGAACATTTCAAGTCGGGGATTTGGTGTTACGAAGAACAAATCCTGCTGGTGAGGTGAAAAAGTTGGCACCCAAATGGGAGGGCCCTTACAAAATCAAGGAAGTGATTGGAAGAGGAGCTTACAGACTGGAAGATCATGAAGGTCGGGAGTTGGTAAGACCTTGGAACATTCATAACTTGAAGAAGTATTTTGTGTAATCTTTCTATTTTATTTCAATTATGAATTCAGTATTAATAAGATGAAAGTATTTGATTCATTGAGCTTGTTCGGAATTTAATTGTTTACTCGTGGGATCGGGATGTTTGGTCCACGTTTAAACTTAAAATTGCCTAAGTGGTTGTGCTCGGGATAGCGAGCTTGTTCGGAATTTTAATTGTTTACTCGTGGGATCGGGATGTTTGGTCCACGTTTAAACTTAAAATTGCCTAAGTGTTTGTGCTCGGGGTAGCGAGCTTGTTCAGAATTTTAATTGTTTACTCGTGGGATCGGGATGTTTGGTCCACGTTTAAACTTAAAATTGCCTAAGTGTTTGTGCTCGTGGTAGCGAGCTTGTTCGGAATTTAATTGTTTACTCGTGGGATCGGGATTTTTGGTCCACGTTTAAACTTAAAATTGCCTAAGTGTTTGTGCTCGGGGTAACGAGCTTGTTCGGAATTTTAATTGTTTACTCGTGGGATCGAGATGTTTTGTCCACGTTTAAACTTAAATTGCCTAAGTGGTTGTGCTCGGGGTAGCGAGCTTGTTCGGAATTTAATTGTTTACTCGTGGGATCGGGATGTTTGGTCCACGTTTAAACTTAAAAATGCCTAAGTGGTTGTGCTCGGGGTAGCGAGCTTGTTCGGAATTTTAATTGTTTACTCGTGGGATCGGGATGTTTGGTCCACGTTTAAACTTAAAATTGCCTAAGTGTTTGTGCTCGGGGTAGTTAGCTTGTTCGAAATTTTAATTGTTTACTCGTGGGATCGGGATGTTTGGTCCACGTTTAAACTTAAAATTGCCTAAGCGTTTGTGCTCGGGGTTGCGAGCTTGTTCGGAATTTTAAGTGTTTACTCGTGGGATCGGGATGTTTGGTCCATGTTTAAACTTAAAATTGCCTAAGTGGTTGTGCTCGGGGTAGCGAGCTTGTTCGGAATTTAATTGTTTACTCGTGGGATCGGGATGTTTGGTCCACGTTTAAACTTAAAATTGCCTACGTGGTTGTGCTCGGGGTAGCGAGCTTATTCGAAATTTTAATTGTTTACTCGTGGGATCAGGATGTTTGATCCACGTTTAAACTTAAAATTGCCTAAGTGTTTGTTCTCGGGGTAGCGAGCTTGTTCGGAATTTAATTGTTTACTCGTGGATCGGGATGTTTGGTCCACGTTTAAATTTAAAATTGCCTAAGTGTTTGTGCTCGGGGTTGCGAGCTTGTTCGGAATTTTAAGTGTTTACACGTGGGATCGGGATGTTTGGTCCACGTTTAAACTTAAAAATTCGTTGTTTTACGGAGGAAAATAGCCAAGTGAATAATTTTATTCATGAACGAAAAGAAATACAAGAAAAGGTAAAAGCTCTACCCTACGGGTGAAATAGCTCTTCAGGGAGGCTTTCTAAAGCAGCACTCACATCAAGGAAATCTTTTGAAGCTCATTCGGGAGGGTAGCCTTGAGATCCAAATTGGCTGGCACATGCTTCAAATCCATGATCAAAAAACTTATAAGCACGGTCAGCCACCATGTTGCTATACTCCGGAGACTTCAAAAACTCGGCCTTCTTCGAGAGCCAGAATTCTTCCATACGAGCAGCAGTGGAAGATTTCTCTTGAGCAAGTTGTTCAGAGACAGATTGATGTTGCTCGGCCAGAGATTTATACTGCTCCGACAGAGTAGAGTTAGCACCTTCCAGATCGGTGAAATTTGTCCGTTCCTCTACAAGGGCCTTCTCCACCTTATCCCGAGCTGACACCAGGGCCAAGTGCCGCTCCTCCAAAAGGCTCACTATTTTCTTCAGCTCCTCACCCATACTCTCCAACTGCCTGATGCGCTTCTGGTTTTGGCCATCAGTTAATCGCACTGAATGAAAACGAGTGAGAAGCTCACCCGCCATAATGTGGGGCTGCATCAGAGCATATAAAAAATTAAAGTGACGGATGAATGTATTGACAAAAGACAAGCAAAGCATATTAATTGGTAAAAGTATCTACCTGAGTAAAGGAGGAGGATAAGTCGTTCACCAGGTTGCTGAAGGCCAGTTCCCCGAGGTACTTACGGTCGGCTGAGTTGGGGGTGTAACACAAAATGGATTGGGAGGCTTTGGGGTTGGGTTTTTTCAGTAATGGAACGCTGGAAGAATACGTCCACGAAGGGATATGGTCTCTCGAGGTAGGCCGAGTAACACCAAGAGCGAGTTGGGAGGAGGCTCGAGGTTCGGAAGGGATAATGGAAGAAGAAGTTTTCTTAAGGGGAGGTGCTTGGGGCGAAGAACTTGGACCTTCGGGAGTAGCCCTCTTCCGGCGATGAAGAGCTTGAGTCCTCTCGGGAGAAGCCCTCTCCTCAGGAGGAGTCACAATCTCGACGGAAGGGGGAGGTGCAGGAGCAGTAACAACCTTCGAAGTTTGGCCTTTCTGGCTCTTCTCCTTCAGCAGCTCGGCCATCCTAGCCTTCATCATCTTCGTTTCTGAAAATAGCAGAGAAATATTAGTCCGAACATAAAAAGTCGAAAGTATAACGAAGGAGACTGCTTGAAAAGCACTCACCGAGGGGCATTTTCAAAGATGCACCCTTCGGGCTCAGCTGGAACAAGTATAGCAGTCCGTCGTCAATCAGCTCCATCAGATTAAAACACTGATCGCCAAGTGCACGACGAACCGACAAATACGGTTCCTCCTCAAGGTGACCCTTGATTGACTTGCCCTCGGGAGATTTTCCCTCCACTCCATAGGCCAATCCCAAGGTTGTAGCGGACGAGCAAAAAAGTAAGAGTTTTTCCAGTTTTTTATGGACGAGGAGTATTTTTTGAGGAAGCCAACCCCTGTCCGGGAGGAAAAGTAAAAGAGCCCGATCTCTTTCTTGTTCAATTGAAAAAAACAATGGAAAAGTTCGGGAGTATGGGTAAAACCCAGATAAGAAAGAACTATGAAAAAGCCTGCTAATAATCGATAACAATTGGGAAATAATTGACTAAGGGAAACAGAGAAGTATGAGGCTACTTCAATAAAGAAAGGAGGGATAGGAAAACGGAGGCCTCCTCGGAGCTGGTCTATATAAAAAGGAATATACCCCTTAGGGGATAAGTGGGGACGAGATCCAGAAGGGGGAGCAATAATAGAAGTCCCCTTGAAAATCCCCCATTTATTTTGGATATTACTTAGGGGCTGAGTCAATTTGACCTCAGACTCAAAGATCTCGAACCAGGGCACGCGGGCTTTAACTAAATCTCGCTCTGTAGCAAGTCTCTGCTCTTGTATACGAGCAGCTGACGCAGCAGAAGAGCTTAGAGTTTTCTCGCTATCAGAAGAAGAGGAAGAGGGTTGAGGAGAGGGGCTAAGAGCGTCTCCCTCATTGAACATATCTATCGTCTGTAATGAAGAGTCGGCTGAGGAAGAAACCATACTTGGTGACTGAAAAATGAAGATTACTGGGGAAAGTTGTTCGATCGTCTGATGCTAGCTCGAAAGCAAAATGCAGCAAAGTAAGACGAATGAAGAAAAGGGATGGGTATTTATAGATGGGATCATATGAACAGTCATTCAATCCTCACCGTCCAAAGATGAGGGAATGAACGGTCATAAAGGTGCCTCGGGAAACGAAACGTCGCGTGGCATTTGAAATTTTTGAGCCGAAAAAAAGGGCGGCAAAATATCCCGAGCAGGTTAAGTTTAGGATTTTACCCGAAGACAATAAAACAAGACTTCAAAAGTCTCGTCTTGCTTTACTTTAGGGGGGTGAGGTGATGTCATATGACATATTGACTTCCTCGGGTAAAACCCCCTCAAGAACCAAACAAGTCATATACCGAACAGGAGGACACCGAACAGATAGCATCGAGCAGGGTTTACCGAACAGAAAGACACAAAACAGAAAGACACCGAACAGAATAGTCGCTAAACCCTCCTCGGTTTTCTGGTCAAAGACTAGCGGAAGACACGGAGATAACAAACAAATCTACCGGCGTGGATAAACGTGCAGTAATGGGGCGCGGATTTCTCGGACACGTTTTGCTCCAGTTAAGCCACGATCAGAGGACCTCGTATTCCGGATCTCCCGCGAGCCAATCACTGGGAACAGCCCTATAAATACCCACAGATGGTCTCACAGTAGGGGGTTGAATTTTTCTAGACAAAAAGACTCCGAAGAGAGCAAATTTATTTCTGTTCGGTCATTTTCATAATTTTTCTAGGATATTCTGATAAATCATTGGGCGATTGTCACTTGTGTGAGGAGAGTCTTGTAAATCATCAACGTTTATAGTAAAGTTTATACTGAACTAGGTCCCGTGATTTTTCTCTCAATTTGAGGGTTTTCCACGTAAAAAATCTTGGTGTGTTTATCGTTATTTTTCATTAACTCTTTATTCTACCTTATACTCTAAAATATCGAATCACATCAACATATATGTACAATGATGAGCAGAGGGAGAAGAACTACAGATCAGCCGGCCAGCCTTGAATCCATACTTTAAAATATTCCAAAAAGACTTGTAGACCTTCATCTAGAGTCGACTTTACTTTGGATTATCTGAAACAAAACACTTCACTGAGTATATACGAATAACCGATATTTAACATCACTGAGTATACAACTCATCATATCTGTAGTAAACTTGTAAATAAAGTAATTCACATGTACACATGTATGTATGATTATTTATTCTTCTGTTATGGACCAACTAGAACCAGGAACAATCTGTGATCACGAGATGGCCATGAAACTTTGTAAATCCCCTTTTCAGTTCTCAATTAAATCGGGATCGATATTCTTTGATTCTGTAATCTGACCGTACTCATAATGCAATAACACATGGTTCAAGATCCTTAGTCTTTTATATATGCACATGATTGCACAAGTCATAATCACATGTCAATATAATGAAACCATCACATCACGTAAAGTCATCATATATAACACGTATGTGCACCCATTATAAACTCAATTCATATAACATAAATCATATACTTATGTACAATTAAATATCAAGTTATAGGATATACTCACAAACGATACACATATCTCGAAGCACTCTTTTAGTCCGCCTTATTTTAAGTTGTATAAAGGTTTCCGGTCCAATATTTGATCAGGATTTTACAAATTTCAAAATCCGACCATATGAGAGTCAAATTGAATAGTACAAACATTGTTTAGTCCTAGCCATTTGATTAGAGCCGTCCAAATATGCAAGCCCGGTCCAAATGGGCCAGCTCGCCTACCCTGTGTCTCATACAAGACCAACCTGTTTGCGCCCGCCTCCAAGCATGTTGGGAAAACGGAAAACCCCAACCCAAACAAATCCAAGGCGGGTCGCGGGTTTTGGGCAAGCCAACACGTCAAAAATTAAAAAAAAAAAAAAAAAAAAACTTCGGGAAAGAGTTACAACTGTCTTTCATCGCCTGAAACTAATGTTAGGAGCATACTGGAAATTGATTCGGGTTTTTTCTAGACATTAACCCTGCGAGTAAAAATATTTGACTAGGTAATCAGTATTTTACTCAATTTTGAAATGCATGTTGCAACTTTCAAGCACGATCAAGTAAAAAATATATTGTGGATCGGTTTTTTTCAATGTAATATTAAGTTCTTATTTATGATTTGAGGCTAAAAAAAGGAATAATCATTTGGAAAAAAGTCAGCCCGCCAACCCACCAAAACCCGTGGTCCAAACAGGTTGGTCGGGAAGACGGGCCCACAAAACCCTACCCAACCCACCTATTTAGGTTGGGCCAACCAAAGGACTTGACCCAAATTGACATTTCTACATGAGATCTCCGGGTTACTTGGCGCTAAATTTTAAGGTAATATTAACTTAACTAATTTGGAGGAAGATCTCCCACTTAAAAAGTTAGATTTTTCGATTTGAATTCTCCTTTTGTGTTTTCATGGTCAAACATTAGTAATCTCACTCGGGCTTGGAGCTGTCGCTGGGTCAATATCGGTAATAATTACTAAAGAAAAAGATGGATCAATCTCAGAACTACTTCAATGAATTTGGAGGGTAAATTTTGATTATTTTATTTTAAAGTTGCGAATAATTTTTGTTCATTATAAATATAAACCCGGTGGTACCCAAAAAATGGCTGAATGGAACAATCAATAACAAAAATTGAGAGAGAGAAAAAAAAACCATCCACTAAATGAAATTTATTGATGGGAATGATATAACAGTAACAAGATTGCCTTAAACATTTTAATTATCAGTGTTTTATGGAGGTTATATCGTTTTCTTGCTTTTTGATTGACGAAATTCAAAAAAGAAAATGATTATTTTAATCAGGACCCATAGTTATCATCGTATTAATTAATTTAATTCTCAATATACTATTTTGGACTTTTCTTCTTCATAATTAGACGATTAACAGTCTACAATTTCCATGACTAAACGTGTGGAAGTCTTACTCCATGCCTGATTTTTCCCAAGTCGTTATCTAACCTCTAACTTACGTTTACAAATTTTTTTTCTTTGACTTTTCCAACGTTTTCATCACATATATTTCAAGAACTCATTCGATTGGCATTTGCCAGAACTCATTTGACTGGCATTTGATATATACGGTTCAATTTACGTCCTTGTAATATTGATAATATGTATTTTACTCAATGTAGTGTGTAAATTGACATTTTACGTCATGAGGTATCCTTAATATACACAGTACTTGCTTGTAGTTTGTATATAACAATTTACCTCCGCTGATTTGCAAAACATAACATACGCGGAGGGTGTGTTTTGTACATATTCACAAACTACAGGGGGATAAATCGCATATTTTCATAAACCACGTGATAAAGTGCTTAGTTTGAAAATCACATTGGGTAAACTGCATATTTTCAAATAACATGAATGTAATCTGCATATTTTTAAAATCAGATTGCCAATAATAAATAAATAAATCAATAGTAAATATATATATATATATATACATATATATTACTACTATATAATAAGCCATTAAGAAGAACTGTTGCTATGAATAGTAGTGCAGTGCGGTCGCTTTCATTTTTTCATTTTCGGCTCTTTTATTCGTTTTATTTTCGCCTATTTAGTAAAAAAACGGCCTTCTTTTTTTTCTTACCTG
Organism: Haberlea rhodopensis; assembly: GCA_907163345.1. Lineage (NCBI taxonomy): Eukaryota > Viridiplantae > Streptophyta > Magnoliopsida > Lamiales > Gesneriaceae > Haberlea > Haberlea rhodopensis. Next base: position 224,144 of record CAJQUN010000078.1, read on the forward strand.
GTTGGCCCCTCATTTTGGGCCTTTGTTACCCGGCCCATTACATTGTTTTTTAGATGATTATTTTAAAGTTTTTTAGATGATTTTTTTAAAGTTCTTTTGTTTGAGTTCTCGATATTTGGACGTGTGCAATTCACCGGCTCCTTTCCTTTCATTTGATTGTGGGTTTGGTGGGGAAATGAGTTGTTGTGACAGTAGGAGCATGGGTTATTTGACTTCTGATGATTGTCTGATGCCGTGTATTTTTTGGTTTCTTTTCTCCTTCATTCTCTGGTGGTGCTTCTTGTGTTTTCGGTGAGGCTGTTTTTTTTTTAGCAAATTTTTTTTCTCCTGATTTCGCATAAATCCTTTCCTTTCTTTAACATTTGACATCAGCTGTTGTAGCTCGGAATGATTCTCTGATTGAATGTATTTTTTGTTGCTCAACAGGGAATCAGCTGGATGGGAGTGGTTCACCATGTCTTCATGCGTGTTCTCGGGCCTGTGTGGTTTGATGTCCATACTTTATATCGTTTGGTCTTTTCTTTTTTTTACATATATCTAGGCAAGCAACGTCAACAAATGTGACGGCGTTTTCTTCTCTGGTTCTTTTCCGGTGATACTTTGGCTCTTTTTGGTGGTTTTTTCTTCTTTCTTTTGGCTTTAGATGCTTTTTGGTCCAGATTTCACGTTCCTTATTTTGCTTGCTTCTACATTTGTTACCACTGATTCCCTATAGGCCCGTTTTGAGCCAGTTCAAATATTATTTTGACTTTACAGCAACTTGTTTCAAGGGAAGCTGATCCTTTGGATTCACAGGTAATTTTTTTTTATCAGAATTCATAAGATTATTATGAATTTCTGGCTTTAGGCTTTATTTATACAAACTAACTGTCATTCTTTCATTTAGTGCTTACGGACAGTTTATGTACAAGAAAAGATCTTCAGGTAGCCACTGTTGCTAAATTTGAAAGGTGTAAGCATTCAATGTCATTCCCCATTCGGTTATGATAACTTGATAAATGGAAACTGTAAGGACCCCAAGCCCTTAACCCTTGATTAGTGTAATAATCATTATGTGTGGCACATGCTTTCAATAAAATCAATCGGGAAACTCAGATGATACTTTACCATTGAATGGCAATTACAAAATTTCTTTAATATTCAACATTAAGATCATCTCTACCAACAAATAGACTCATAGATTTCGCCCATTTCCATCCCCATTACACCACTTTTTACATTGTGGACTTTTATAAAAATTTGGGCAGAGTCTCCCCATAAATAGAGTCATCCCGAAATAAAAGCACATCACATAATATAGTTCCCGGCCAGGGAAAACACATACTCAACAGAATACAGCAACACTAAGTAAATTCCCAGCCAGGGAAGACACCACACATAAGACAACATAAGTGGGTTTCAACACCCACATAATACACCAATGACTCTCATATAATTAGCAATTCTACCCTTAATTGCATGCAACATAGAATGAAAGAGAGAAATGCTCATGCCTTTATATACAACCCATATACAAGTATAACCGTGCTCACATGCGAGCATCATAAATGTGTATATAACCCTCGGGTGTATATAAGTACTCTATACGATACCGTGCTCCATCAAGCCCTGGTACCACGATCCTGGGAGTACATCCAATCAACAGCTCGAGCTCAGCTCTACAGCCATCGATGTACCTGTTCACCTGCCCCAACAGAGACAGCCCCCAACAGGGTGAGCATACCAATACACAAAATCCCATAATCACAATAATGAAATTCATAATTTACAACAAAAGTAAATACTAATGAATTTTAAATGATACTCCCTGGATGACAACGTCCTCATCCGGGATTCGTGTACTGTCCCTGTTCTCACAATCATCAAACTCATCAAATCTCAAAAATCAGTAAATCAACACATTGATTTAACTCATCGCATGCCTGATTCTCAAATATCAATAATTAATGATTCCAAATTCATTATACATACAATTATAGATATCTCAATATCTAATACTGATTTTCAACTTTGCTACCAATCACAGATATGCCTAGCATTTATTTTACCAATTCTCCATTATACTTAGACATCTCACATGTCTTATAATGAATACATGCTTCCACGATCATTCTCAGGCATCTCAATGCCCTACAATGGTCATATACATCCAGTACCCCATATATCTTATGAGGTTATGCAACTCTAAAATCACGCACGCTTGTGGCGGGGATATCAAGATTAGGTCGTTCCATAGCTATATCAACACATATATATATAACCATAGGCACAACCATATAATGCAATCAAAATACACTATGCATTTCACAATGCTCTCATATAAAGTAATGCTCGTACGTCGCACGTACCTTAAATCTCCGAAGTCCGAGCCAAACCTTGCTCGAGTTCCATGCCCCGAGGAACGATGTGCTAACACGATAAACAATTCACAATTATTTACGAACATGCAACCCATGCTCAAGCACACCCATAACCCTTATACAAAAAATATTGTCAACACACGACAATTAACCATTTAAAAGACCCGGGGCAGGGCATATGCAGGGAGGGAATCGAATGAGACATCAACGAAAATTGCTCAAGAACCACCTTTCAATTTTCGAACCCTAACATCACAATTCGAACCCAATTAAGCACCATAATTCATCTAAAACATGAATTAATCAATCAATAACAAGAATCACCGCCCCCTGCCAATACCCCTAAATTCGAACACAACCCTCACGAAATTAGGGAATAATTTCGAACCAATGTCACCAAAAAAAACAGGGAATTACATGAGAATGACGAAAAAGGGGTAAGGGAGGTTACCCAATCGAAAATCGGAAGGAAAATGTTCGAAAATCGAAGAACCCTAGAAATTGGGCCTCTGCGCTTTCTGCAAAAATCCGAACGCAAATCGCGACTAAACTTCGAATTACTGGTGTGGAAAGCTGAACGGCGGTCCGGACGCGCCGGATGGTGGCCGGACGGCGGGGGTTGAGGGAGACGGGAATGGTACAGACGCGGGGAGAGAGAGAGACGGGCAAGGTGAGGAAAATGGTTTCTAAAATTAAAATCTCGGGTTCAACTGGTATATATAGTAAAATTACCCCGAAATACGAATAGCCCCACAAATACATCATGATTCATTAAAAATCATCTGTTTTCAAAAACTCTCTCTCTAACTCCAAAACCCCCTACCGGTGCCCACACAAAGTACCCCAGATCCCGAGTCACACTAAAAACCCAACTCTTAGGTTTTTCACCAAAATGAGAATACAATCTCAACCTCGGGATCCAACGATCCCAACTACTCAAATAGACGAGCCCGGAAGGCCCAACACCGCGATTAAACTCACAACTTTAGGGGTTATTAACACTCCGGGATTAACATCTATAATCCCTGGTCATCACAGAAACTTCCGAACATTTTCCAAAAAAAGTTTTAAGCAACTGAAACAGCTGATTGAAGAGGTAAGCTTCTGAATGTGATTAAAATTGAAAATTGATATGTATAAAGGATAAATATACAACTGGAGTGGGATAGTTGTGGTACTATGATCACGTTACTTTTGTGCCTACAAGCTGATCATAAAGGTTTAGTAATCATAGAGATTTAGTAATTACAAATTTGTAGTGTTCTTGGCTCATTTTGTGACATTATGTCCAATCGGCTGCTGAAAAGGTATAAATAATGGAATGATTTAGAGAACAAGTTTTCTGGCTTCAAATAATATGACGATTGGTTTCAAATTTCTGTACGATGTCACATAAAATAGGATGCAATCATGGATAATGAAAGTAATTATTCAATTCTTACGAGGTTTGGTCTTGAGAATTGAATCTTTAGTTTTTGTTTCACCTTTACCATAGGACATTCTTAGCAGATAGGCTAACCAACGCACCATTTTAATTTTTAGTGCTAAAGTGCCTGCCTTGATGATTTATTTTCTTTAATTAATCTTCAATTTGAATAAAAACGCTGAATGGAGATCTGATAATGACAGAAGTTTCAATATACAATTCGTTGTGTTTATTATTATTATTATTTTTTTTACCTTAAACGTTCATTTCTTGTCTTGATTTATAACTTTTGTAGAATCTTACACTCCTCGAATGTAAATCTTGGCATGTTTATATTGACTTTCGACATCTATTCATTGTAAATAAATCTCATTTTTTATTAAAAAAAATTGAATATTTTAACTTCAAATTATGTGCAATTACATGATTTACAGGTTGTCACCCTCCAAGCTTCAGTTCAACGTTGTTGTGCCACACTTCACTTCACTTCTTCGAAAACGAGAAGCCCTTCTACCCAGTGACGGTAAATGACCGAACTTTTATGAGCACTTCCTTAATGTAGTGGGATGTATGGTAGGCATCGAGAGTGTGAAATAGGTCCAACCAGCGAAGTGGATGAAGATGTATACTTCCTTATGGTGCCGCTTTGCATGAATCATTGGCTGCGACATATCCTGAATATCACTCTTGAAAGATACCACAAAAGAGAAGCTTTCACGATGAATTGCAATGTAGTTTTTCTGTGGGAAACCTTAAATTAACTTTCTTGGATTTATATAGATTTTTTTTTATCAGAAACCTTAAAGTAATTTACTTAGACTTGTATAGATTTTTTCCTTAAACTGGATATGTGTCAGTGTATGCTGTACATACACGTACATGTTATAAATGTATAATCCATGAATGTGATGGTTCCGTCTATTCTTCTTCACAAAAGCTATCCATTTATATAATTTAATACCAATATAACAAGACCTGGACTATCGCTGTTTAATGTTGCAATCAATGGTGTATGATCGAGCGCTTACCGCTTTACCAATAACTATAGTTAAGGGTAATGGCGCAACATCAATCTTTTCAACCATACACTGGCACAAGCGCCACGTGTTCAACCGATCACAAAGCAGAGGCAATTGTTGAACCCCAACAATCCCTCCCCCAATAATTGCACTCTCTGCAACTCATGGGAATCGAACACGCGACCTTGGCTCTGATACCAATTGTAGGATCGAGCGCTTACCGCTTTACCAATAACTATAGTTAAGGGTAATGGCGCACCATCAATCTTTTCAACCATACACTGGCACAAGCGCCACGTGTTCAACCGATCACAAAGCAGAGGCAATTGTTGAACCCCAACAAATGGAGATGGAGTCAATAATGCACCTGAACTAAAGAAAGCAGACATAGGAATGGCTATGGGATCAGGTACTGCAGTAGCAAAGGTACTTATTATCATTCGTTTTACTCATGTGCATTCATAGACTCTTTTGTTGGGATTTAGAATTCTACTCTTATAATAATTATGTATGGTTCAATTGTGTAGCCTTTATTATTCTAAAGTGAGATTCAGCAATGTCCTCTAGCTTGTCTGTAGTTTAAGTAATGATTATCACAAAAAAAGTGGACTATTGTATAATTTTTAATGGGATTGAAAGACATGCCATTGATAATTCATATGAAGCATGACATGCTGCTCATTTTCTTACACCATGCATGGGAACCCAGCTTTTAGACACTTTACCAATTTGAATTCCATGTTCGGGCAGCTCTTGGTATTTCTGCGGGGGACCAAATATGGGTCCCTCTTTACGTTCTTCGGGGTATGTAAACTTTCTATCAAACACTGCATTTTTATTTCTTCTAAACAAGGAAGCTCATATTCATCCCAAATTTTGTTACAAATCTTGATGATACTTTTTTGACGTAATAATAATATCTCGACAGAGGATGACCGAGATTACAGCGGCCGTACAATCTTCTGATCCAAAACCCATGCAGGTTAGGAATTTCTGATATGTGTTACATAGTCTGTATTTAGGACCTGTTGCTACCTTGCGCATAAATTTGGATCCTAAATGATGTCAATTCCTTGTTCTCATGTAGCTTATTTCTAATCAATTATTATAATATTGTGATTCCCATTTATAGCAATTTCCATATAGTATACCCACATCAACTCGCTAGTGGCACCGCGTAAGACGCGGTGCAAGGCGAACTAGTATATATATATATATATATATATATATATATATATATATATATATATATATAATGAAGTTTTATATTTGATTCTTAAAAGAGAGATTATGATTTTTCTATCGATTCTACAATCAAAGATTTCAGATTTTTTTATTATTATTTATGAAAATCAAAATTTTAAATATGTTATCCGAGGGACAGAGATGTATAAACCATTGATCTGGAATATTTTTTAAAAAATTAATCCAAATTTGATATACCCTAAGGACAGTATCCTTATGAACAATATCAATCCACCAATGAAGGTGCCAAAAAATTAGCATGATTAAATTAACTAGAACCAAATATTAGATTGCCCCAAATTATTTATTCCATCTAATGATTCAAGCCAACCAAAGCGATGATAGAATACTTGCCGCTGTCATATCGTAGCGATGATCGAATATTTGCCGCTAATATGTCAAAGCGATGGTAAATGTCGCTGTCATACTAAAGCGAGGGATATTAATGCCGCTGATATGTCGAAGCGATGGGTATTAGTGTCGCGGTCATGACAAAGCGAGGTGCATTAAAATACATTGTTATAACAAGACTGGATTGGTTATTGGTATTGTTGGAACGTATATATGTCATGACATTTATTAACTATATTATAATCTGACGATTATGAATATAAGTTGGGGTATAGGGACAACCAAAAGGAGCGTTTTAAATGCATTGAATATAGGGAGTGCTTTTTATTACGGTTTATGCATTTATACATTATAATCATATTGTTGTGAATATGGTTTATTATATGCTCATGGTTTGGGGTGTTCCTGTCTGAGCTTTTGGCATGGAGGGCTAAGGAGGTTTATGCGGTGAGCCGTGTGAGGGTTCTACTGGTATAGAATGACATGAATTTTTTTGTATAATTTATACACAGGGTAGAGTAAATCTATAGCCTTCACATTCATTTTGTGGGAATGTAACTAATTCCTTTTGGAAGTTTTATTTTGGTACTGTAATCTTTAAGGTCAATGCATCAACATGAACCCTTATACTCCGATGAATGTATGATTAGCTCTCTTTATGTCACTTAATCCACACTTAAGGTAGCGAGGCCCTACACCCATTATAAACTCAATTCATATAACATAAATCATATACTTATGTACAGTTAAATACCAAGTTATAGGATATACTCACAAACGATACACATATCTCGAAGCACTCTTTTAGTTCGCCTTATTCTAAGTTGTATAAAAGTTTCCGGGTCAATATTTGATCTGGATTTTACAATTTTTAAAATCCGACCATATGAGAGTCAAATTGAACAGTACAAACATTGTTTAGTCCTAGCCATGAGATTAGAGCTGTCCAAATAGGCCAACTCACCTAACCCGTGTCTCATACCGAACCAACATGTTTGGGCCCGCCTTCAAGCATGTTGGGAAAACAGAAAACCGCACCCAAACAAATCAAAGACGGGTTGCGGGTTGGGGCAGGCCAACACGTCTAAAATAAAAATAAAAACTTCGGAAAATAGTTACAACTGAATTTGCATAGCCTGGAACTAATGTTATGAGAATAACCATGCGAGTAAAAATATTTGACTGGGTAATCAGCATTTTACTCAAATTTGAAATACATGTTGCAACTTTCAAACCCGACCAAGTAAAAAATATATCGTGGATCGAATTTTTCAATGTAATATTGAGTTCTTATTTATGATTTGAGGATAAAAAAAGGAATAATCATTTTGAAAAAAGGTCAACCCGCCAACCCAAATGGCCAACCCACCAAAACCCGAGGCCCAAACAGATTGGTCGGGAAGGCAAGCCCACAAAACCCTGCCCAACCCACCTATATAGGTTGGGCCAACCAAAGAATTTGACCCAAATTGACATATCTACTTGAGATCTCATGGTTACATAGCGCTACCATTAAGGTAATATTAATTTAACTAATTTGGAGTAAGATCCCCCACTTAAAAAGTTAGATTTTTCGATTTGAATTCTCCTTTTGCGTTTTCATGGTCAAACATTAGTAATTTCACTCGGGCTTGGAGCTATCGCTGGGTCAATATCGATAATAACTAAAGAAAGAGATGGATCAATCTCGGAACTACTTTAATGAATTTGGAGGGTAAATTTTGATTATTTTTATTTTAAAGTTGCGAATAAGTTTTTAATTTTTGTTCGTTATAAATATAAACCCGGTGGTACCCGAAAAATGGCTGAATGGAACAATCAATAACAAAAATTGAGAGAGAAAAAAAAACCATCCATTAAAAGAAATTCGTTGATGGGAATGATATAACAGTAACAAGATTGCCTTAAACATTTTAATTATCAGTGTTTTATGGAGGTTATATCGTTTTCTTTGATTTTTGATTGACGAAATTCAATAAAGAAAGTGATTATATTAATCAGGACCCATAGTTATCATCGTATTAATTAATTTAATACTATTTTGGACTTTTCTTCTTCAAAATTAGACTATTAACAGTCTGCAATTTCCATGACTAAACGTGTGGAAGTCTTACTCCATGCCTGATTTTTCCCAAGTCGTTATCTAACCTCTAACTTACGTTTACAATTTTTTTTTCCTTTGACTTTTCCAACGTTTTCATCACATATATTTCAAGAACTCATTCGATTGGCATTTGCCAGAAGTCATTTGACTGGCATTTGATATATATATATATATATATATATATATATATATATATATATATATATATAAACAATTTACCTCCGGTGATTTGCAAAACATAACATACACGGAGGGTGTGTTTTGTACATATTCACAAATTACAGGGGGATAAACCACATATTTTCATAAACCACATGTAATAAAGTGCGTATTTTGGAAATCACATGGGTAAACTGCATATTTTCAAATAACATGCATGTAATCTGCATATTTTTAAAATCACAATGGTTCATTGCCAATAATATATATATATATATATATCTATATATATATAATGGAGTTTTATACTTGATTCTTAAAAGAGAGATTATGATTTTTTTACCGATTCTTCAAGCACAGATTTCAGATTTTTTTTTATTTATTTATGAAATCACAATTTTAGATATGCTATCCGAGGGACAGGGATGCATGAACCATTGATCTGAAATATATTTTTTTAAAAATAATCCAGATTTGATATGCCCTTAAGGACAATGTCCTTATGAACAATATCAAATCCACCAATGAGGTGCCAAAAACATTAGCATGATTAAATTAACTAGAACCAAATATTAGATGGCCCAATTGAATCTAATGATTCAAGCCAACCAAATATTGTTGGAATAAATTTTTGAATCTCTCTTTGGATATAACAATAAGGTCAATTAACAAAAAAATGACTCAATGAATGTTTGTAGATGCGAGATTTGTAATCTCCGGCCTTAAAACAATATTATATCGTAACAGTACTTATGATTTCAATGTCAATTAGTTTCTCAATATACAACAACTATGATTCGTGATATAAGTACTTCAAATCACAAATCTTTAAACCACAAAGACTTAAAAACACTCAAACTTTGAATATGAATGATATGATGAAGAATACACCGAATTTGCTCTCAATACTAGTATTTGATAGTGCAAAAGTGTCTTTAATCCAAGAGGAGTTCGTTTTATTTATACTAAACCAAAATATGTCATCAAAAGACATCAATTGTAGGCAACATTTCATAAAAAACTGCACTCATACACGAAGGGACACACCCATTATGAATGTCTGCACATGGCGCGATAGATCACGCAATAATCGAGCCTTCTTTGTTCAATAATCTCCAAGGCGTGATCGATCGCCTGAAGGACCGATCGATTGCGCCCGACAGAATTTTTCGGAAGATTACAATTTATGTGAATGTTTTTATAAAATTAAAATAACGATCATCGTGTTAAAGATATAATTATTGTTGTCGTAAATTAACAATCACCGTATATAAACAATGAACATACATCGATGCTTTTTTGACACATCCAGCCTTGGAAAGTAATATACTATCTAGCAGCCTAAATGAACTGAGACTAGTCAAGCAAGCTGATAAGATCATCTTATCTTGCCAGTACATAAAATTACAACACGATGGATTCATCTCAAAATTTGGACACGACAGCTCTCGAGATTGGATTTTGCAAGAAGTCTTGGTCATTTAAACTGAAAAATCAAAGTTCAGAATGACTTCTGAATGTACATTGGAAAATTTCAAATAGGACAGTACACTATTGGTGTAATTAATTGCTTGTCTTCTCGAAATTCTGTTCTTGGCCATTTTTTTCCACAGAATTATCAGCCAGCAATTAGTTAACATTCCAATCTAATTCTCCCGTTTCCCACGCTAAAAATCTCTATAAAAGGAGATGATATTGGTATTATAATTCATCGGACAAGTTTGTTGTGTTCTTTTTATTTCTTAATGGCTGGTAAAGAAAGTTATTCCTTTCAAGAAATGGTCCTTTTTGGACTTCTGATAATAGCTACCATGGATTTAGCAGGTCCCTTTCTGTTTCCCTGTTAGAATATAGAGAAAGAATAGCAAGTATGATATACAATCTCAATCTATCTGTTTATTTTTAAGAAATGATTAGTGCACACACTAAGTTATTTTTGGAGCTAATGCAATTTTATGTATAATGATATTGATAATATGCATTTTACCTCATGTTGTTTGTGAATATACATTTTAACCAATGTGATATCCTAATAGTCAGTTTATCTTGTGCGGTTTGTAAATAGACATTTAAGTTATGTGGTTTTCAAAATGAGCATTTTACCGTGGTTTACGAAACAGAGCATACATGGATTATGTGTTTTGTACTTATTCACAAATTACAGGGTTAAAATATTTATTTTCACAAACTATATGTGATAAACTGTCTACTTTGAAAACCACGTTGAATAAATTGTGGAATATCGCTTATTTTTGTTCACTATTATGCAATATGCAGTGGCACAGACTGGACTTGCCTACGGAAGGCTCGGGACCGGACTGCCTTCTCCAGCAAACGTCGTATCCCTGTACAACAGGAACAATATCAGGAGAATAAGGATTTACGACCCGAACCAGCCAACTCTCCAGGCTCTCGGAGGCTCTAACATCGAGGTCATATTAGGCGTCCCGAATACGGACTTGCAGAATGTTGCAGCTAGCCAAGCAAACGCGAATACTTGGGTGCAAAACAATGTAAGAAACTATCCCAATGTCAGGTTCAGGTACATTGCTGTTGGAAATGAAGTTAGCCCTATAAGAGGTGACACATCTCAGTATGTTGGATTCGTCCTTCCGGCTTTGAGGAACATTTTTAATGCGATTTCTAGTTCAGGACTTGGAAACCAGATAAAGGTTTCCACTGCTATCGACACAGGAGTTCTTGGAAACACTTACCCTCCGGCGGATGGAGTGTTTAGGGAGGATGTTCGGTCATATCTTGGACCGATCGTAAGTTTTCTAGCAAATAATGGAGCCCCTTTACTCGTAAATTTATACCCTTACTTTTCTTATGTGGATAATCCTGGATCGATTAGCCTTCAATACGCGCTTTTTACATCTGATGGGATCGTTGTTCCTGGTGGAATACGGTATCAGAATCTTTTCTATGCGATCTTGGATGCTACTTATGCAGCCCTTGAAAAGTATGGAGCATCGTCTGTTGAGATTGTGGTATCTGAGAGTGGTTGGCCTTCGGCTGGAGGAAATGCGGCGACTGTTGAAAATGCAAGACTCTATAACACGAATTTGATTCAACGTGTCAAGAGCGGAACACCTAAAAGACCTGGAAGGGCAATAGAAACATACATTTTTTCTGCATTTGATGAAAATCAGAAGAGTCCTGATATTGAGAAGAATTTCGGGGTCTTCTTACCTAATGGACAACCCAAGTATCCAATCAGTTTTAACTAGTGTATCAAATAACAAGTGTATCCATAGAATAAGAACTTCAAGTTCCACTGATGTAATACAATAAAACGCAGGTAAACAATAAAATTGTGTATTTTTCTGGTTTCTTCACTATGTTTCCTCGTTTTTTATATATAAAATATATATATATATTGGGACTAGAAAGAAAAGAGGTCTCTCTATAAGATTCCTCGGCTCAAAAGTAATTCCAAAACAACAAACCAGAGAGCAGCAAACTAGCAAGAAGAGAAAAGGCTAAAATTTGGATAACATGTAATGCACATATTGACAGGAGAAAGACCAAACCATTTTCTTTCTTAATCTTGATGAATCATGTTGTTCTTCTTATTGATGTTAGTTGTTTGACCATTGAATGAACTTAATGAACAAGTCTTGATCTTGTATGGAGAATGTTGGTCTGAGTATGTGTCACATAATCTAAGCCGTTGCCTTGGTGTGCTCAGTGATCTAGACTTGGCCTTAACAGATTCTGTGGCGGCCATGTATGCTGGAAAAACTGGAGAATTTGGTAAAGATCCATCTTCTCCCATTGATTTCTGTTTCATGTGGCAAAACGATCTTCTTGGTAATGAAAAGGCCGAATTTGATTCTTCCATTAGTTCTTGTTTCTGCATACTTAGCAGCCTAAGATTTGAAAGTTGCAAATGCTTCAACCTCTCTGTTCCTTCATGCCGATCGAATTCTTGATCAAACCGGCTGCTTTTTCTGTTTTCTTTGGAGGTCATTGATCCTTGCAGGATTTGGTAATTTCCCCTCTCCTGGGAAGAAAAATAATAATTACTCAATAAATCGTGAAAAGATGAAAAAACTTCACACCTCATTTGCTTATGAATTTACTTGCACTAGATAAACTTACAAAAGAATCAAGATTACCCGATGAGAAAACGAATGATGCTTCATTCGTTCCCGTATAGCTACAGATTCTTGATTTCTTGAGTACAGTACATCTTTCGAAACTAACGTCAAATCCAAACTCCTATGATTATTAAATTGAAGCTGTCATAAACAAAAAAGACAACACCTTTTAGTTCGATTTTTAGGCCAAAAGAAGCATGCAAAATAATGAAGAATCTCTCATTTACTTTTAGTTCTTGAGATTTGATCCCTTCTTTTCGGCTAAGATTACGCCTCTTTTCACTGCAATTAAGGTAATTAAGAAGAGTTGGCGCTCTATATTGATGCAGTTTTCCGGACTGAGACTTGGTGGAAATATACATGGATGCTAAGTTTTTAACAACTCTGCGCCTTACTAGCTTGCCTCGAATCACTGCTTGAAGTTTCACTATCCCTTTTAATGCACTCAATGCTTTTCTAGCCTGCAAAAAGTCCCATTTCAATTTAGATACCGGATCAAATTTATCGATATTTTTAACTTTTGCAAAAGACATGCCATTTATTTTTCTATCACAATGATTATTGAATGCACGATTTATGTGGTGAAATTTTCCAAGAATTTAAAGAAACTCACAAGATGTCCCCTGTAAGCTCTTTGAATTTTGATGGCTGCAAAGTAACGATTCTTCCGTTCGCCTTCGTACGTGAGACGGACAACATCGGCCGCAGCATTGGCAGCAGCAACAGCAGCTTCTGCTGCAGCTGCTGTTGCAATGGCCACAACAAATGCGCGTTTTCGATGCTCTTCTGTCGCTTCATTTAGCAATTTCTGAGGTTGTTCCAGCTCAGTGCACTGCGTGAACTTGAAAATTCCTAGAAACCAACTCCATTTCTTTGATCTCTATGCATTCACATTCACAAAACCACGCATCAAAAGATGACAATATAGCAGATTATGATCATAGAATTTCTACCTTATCTGATTTTGGTTTTGACTCCGAAATGAAAAATCTTTTCACGCAAGTGAACCAGCCTTTTCTCTTTCCCATATCAAACCAAACTCCTAAATCAATCAAAGAACAATAACGTGAGTCGGTAACCGATAATCCCGCGAGTTTAAGTGATCAAATATCTTCACTTCATATAATTATACAGAAAAATTCAGTTGTCAATTTCAAGAAAATGAATTCAGAGCTCATTCTTCAATAACAACTTATGAGGAGCAGGCTATCAGCTAAAAAAAAGAGCCCGATATGTATATGATTCTCTCACACCTAAAAAACTTTCGACCTTAACAATACATTAACAAGAGATGAAGACACTTCAAGGAAAAAACATTAATGAGAATACAACCACACCTGGAAGAAACTCATGTGAGGCATCCAGGAGAAAGCTAATAACTCAATTTATATACCAAACTCCTGCGTTTTCTTGGATTTTGTTCTTGAATGATGTCAATAGAAAAGGGCATTTTTTTATTTTTTTTTATATAATCATAATATAATAACCCCTTCAAAAAAATGATCCAAGTACAAGGAGTTGCTTTGATTTTTGTGCTTTGGAAAGAAACACATGTGCTGATAAGAAAGTGAGATCGAAAGCAACTTTAGGAAACGATTTAAAGTTTTTTTTTCTTTTTCAAACAATGTTTGAATTATGAAGCCATAGTAAGTACTGTTTTGGGGTGACATAAGGAGGTGCTTTTAACATCAAACGGTGCTTGGATTTTTGCATCATTTTCCAACTGTCATTTTCTCAAATACCTGCCACTCGTCCCTTCAAATGTCCGTTCGCATGAATCAAAAATCATTAAATCGGATTTTTTTTAACAAATCGTATTCCATAAAAGGGGAAAAAATCTCAATAGAAATAATAATTTATTCAGTTAATAACACAGTTTATAAATATATCGATTTCAAGTTTAAACTTTATGTCATAGTAACCTTCTTCAAAAAAAAATTTATTATTCCTAAAATTGCATTTTCTCCATTAAAATTACGTACTATACTCCCCCAAAAGTGTTGATTGCCCTCCGTAAAATATTTTTCCATCAATTTATTATTATTATTATTTTTTTGCATTCATTTATCTTGGATTCTAAATTCGCAGCTAAATATCTCACGGCAAGTGGCAACCACTCTAATTTTCAATAAAAATTGCAATATATATTACCCTTTTCTACTTTTATTTCAAGCGTGCAAGAAAATCCTTATATATAGAATGTGGAGTTTTCGTGATAAACCTTTCATCTACATGGCTTTTTTTGCAACATATTTCTCTTGTTTTAAGCTTTCTTACCCTTTAAACTGTATTTTGCTCGAGTCGGGAACTAATAATTTTCAGTGTAAATAATTCAAATATTTTTTATATTTAAACGTAGAATGTGGACTAGGACAGGAATACTTATTGGCAACATTTTTGGGTGGATCAATGACACATATTTATCAATGGATTGAGTCATGTTTAAAAAAACGTGACATGATAAATCTGAGTCATTGATCCAATACTTGGAGTATTAACTCATTTGATAGCCAAGAATTAATACTATGAGAGACCTATGGAATTTTAATCAGGGTACAATATAACGTACTAAGAGAAAAAATAAATGTAGAATTTTAAAAATTATGTATGAAAATTTGAAAAAAAAATTTAGACCCATGACAGTGGAATATATTTTTACATAAAAACAATAAATTGTTATCAAAATGACTGGGATATATTTTATGAATTGATGTCAGCAAACAAGTTTTCCGTTTTTTTTCTAAACATAAATAGGGATTATATTAATAAAGTAAAAAATACAATGAATATACGGTCACTGTCCCCCACGACACGACGAAACATCCAAACAACAATAAATACAAATTTATAGCTACTACAAAATGGGCGAAAGACACGAGGTAATGGTAATGTGAAGCACCGTAGCAGCACAAGACTGTGACCAGGAAAGTGCAAGAATCACCAAAGCCAATACAGGTCCCCTCAAACCATGCAGCTCAGGGCCAGGTCGAGCAAGAAAACTGTCTTCCACCATGTCGGACAGTACAAACAAGGAATTAGTAGAGACATAAACTAATAACAAACAAATAACCGAGCAAGTCCTCGTATCCAAACCCAACACTGTAAACCAACAACCCAAACACAATACTGAATGACACACGAAACCGAAAGGTTCAGTAGCCAAAGCTAAGCATTGCCCTGCACTCGAATTTTCTAATTTTCACATTTACCTAAAGCCGTTATGTACACAAGCATCGGTGTCATAGAATTATCCCATTAAGTAATGTGATGGCTCGGGTTCGAGTATTGTAAAACACAATTCCCTTCCTTTTTTTTAAAAAAAAAGCATGGGTGTCATAGAAAATAACTTATTAGTTGATTAGGGAAGAAGAAGGGGGAAAAGAAAAAGAAAAAGAAAAAGAAGTCGAATGAGTAGAAAGCGTGATTCGACTTTTTAGATGTTAAGTGGACCAAAAGCGTTTCTAATAATGGAACTTGAGCCAAAATGTAATTATAGAATTCAAAGTTTTGGGAACTAAGCTTGAATCTAAATTCAAAATAGTCTGTCAAGAGAAGCTGAATTCCTATAATAATATTGTTTCCTCTGTGAACAAGCTTTATATTAAAATATTTGGTGAAAGAACATTAAAGATAATAATATTACCTGCCAAAAGAGAATTAAATACATATTAAGTGAGTGGTTTAGATTACTTGTGAAAAGTCGAAAAAACAGTTTTTTGGTGTTTGATTTTCATGATTCTGCTATTAATTCTTGAAAAAAAAACAGGTAAAAACAGAAGTAGAGAAGTAGGGGTGCTTATCGGACCGGGTCGATCCGGACCCGGTCCGAAACGGGACCGGTTAGTCCGGTCCGAAACCGGAAACCGGACTAACCGATCCGGAATCGGTAAGATACCAGTCCGGATCGGTTCTACCGTTCTGGAATCGGTATCTTACCGGTTCCGGATTAAACGGATCCGGTTCCGGGTTGAACCGGATCCGTTAATTTTAAAAAAATTAATTTTTTAAAATATAGATAAATATATTTGATGTTAGTTTACAAACAAAAAGGCCAATTAGCTCAATTGGTTAGAGTTATAGAGTAGAAGGTGATGGTTGTGTGTTCGAATCCTCCACACAACAAGTTATACCTTAAATTTTTCGAAAAAAAATTAAAATTCTAAAATATCGGTTCCGGGTTGGAACCGGTCCAACCCGGAACCGGTGGAACCGGAACCGGACCCGATCCGGTTCCTTACCGGATCGGATCGATTCCGTCCTTAACGGACCCGGAACCGGACCGGGTCAAGCCAATAAGCACCCCTATAGAGAAGTGAGTCATGATATATTTATGGCAGCTTTAAGTTGAGCGGTAATAATAATTTTGTCCAAATTTAAGCAAAAATAATATATAAGTGCTTTAAATAAACAATCCAAAACATATTATAAATGTAGGCAATGCTTATGGGCTTATATTAAATTTTATTATAATTTATATAAATAAAATGAAAAAATCGTTAATGATTGAAAAACGAAATAATAATAATAATGGGCATGACCCCAAGAAAATGATGTAACGAACGATGCTTTACAAAAAAAAATCTTTGGTTGCTCTGCTTTGAGTAATCTTTTATCTTTATGTGAAATTCTCTCCATCGGTTCAGTCTATGTGAACATTTTCTAATGTTATGTAAATATTTAAAAAAAAATTCTAAAGTTCATCTCTACTTTTTTTAAATATATATATATATATATATATATATATATATATATATATGAATTTCACTTCATAGTTCAAGTCTCTTCTTTCGCTATAATTTCCCTAGTAAATATTATACAAAATAAATATATTCTTAAATAGTTTTATACTTTTATTTGTGTCCTTAAATTTTAATAAAATTTATTTTAATATTGTTTATTTTATAATATTTATTTTCATTGTTTGAGGATCGTAATTTGAAACGCGATGAGGAAAATATTGTAAAAACTAATAATAATGAAAGCTAAACTTTAAATGTTCGGAAGAGTTTAATATTTATTTGTTGTTTCTTTTCATATTTTAACTTTCACGATATAATAATGAATGATAAAATAATAAATTAAAGGGAAAATTACAAAAAAAATATTATAATTTGGTTCAAATTTTACTTTGCAACCATTGTTTGAAAAATTACAATTTACATACTCAACTTAATGAATGTGACATTTTTGCATCATCTTGTCTCCATTTTGTGTTTTTATCGATGATTTATCGTCACATTCAATCATCGTCTTGCATACTCAAACTTAGATCACATTAAACTAGCTATCGCAAAGTTTCTATAAAAAAAAAAATTGGGTATCGAAATTTCTTTTTGTTTGATTAGGAAAATGGGATTTTGACACCCCAAATAAGTCCATCCACGCAAAATATCTATTCGATGACCCTCCAACCAAAAAGAGGAACAAACTGACTCACAAGTTAAGATGAGTGTTAGTGAATAAATAATAAATTGTTCAACCTATATATAAACTCGGTCTTTTAGATGACATGTCAATTCAACAAATATGACTAAACATTAGTAGTTTTTTTTTTTCTTTCCAAAATATAATATAATAGGTAATAGTTTTGTTTTTTAAAATACCAAATATTATATTTCATTACAGCTTGATAGCTGAGGTAGGTTTTACCATAAGGTTATGGCTAGTTTGATCTTACAGTAGCTGTGGGATCACAGGAGCCACAAATATCTTTTTACAGAAGGGACAATAATTTAAACAAAACATCTGAACTCATTTTCTACTTGAATGGATTAACCATAAAAATCGCAAAATTTAAACTAAATAAATGAAGCAACGATTTTTCGGATATTTTTTGTTCCTCAACTGTAAATTTACCAGAAGAAGAAGATGCTCATGAAGTTGGTCACTTGTGTCTTGAATTAATGTGAGCAGCAATAAGAGAGTCGATATCACCATTTAAAAGGGCTTTCAAATGGTGAACTTGGATACCGGATTTCAGATCACGTACCATCTTGTTCGATTGAAACACGTATCTTCGAGTTTCTTGAGTACACAAATCAAGAATAGCGCCTTCTTTAATGCTTCGTGCATCGGTTAATCCTTGGTTTCTCGTAAGAACGAGAAGTTTAGCTTTCAAGCGATTCAGGGCCTTGATCTTATTAGCAAATCGACTCCTTTCACCTACAAGTGAAACAGAATTTTCAGCCTTCTTCTCAATTGTCATAATGTTCAAGAGTTTGCCTAATACACAAGCTGGCATGGAGAGAATCCAAGAATTTTGATCGAGGGACATATATATTGAACAAACAAACCATTATATTATGAGAAAATGCTACATTTCAAGCGAGCTACTGAATATATATTGAACAAACAAAACTATTATATTATGAGAAGTCATTAAATTTTCAGTAAAAGGGCGACTGAGTCCACCTGTTCTTCATAGCATGCTCGTCTGTCACAAATGCTACCTAAGTTGTGCAGAAATATGAAGTATGCATAATTTAAACCAAAATTGCCAATAAGTAGGTATTACTATAAATTACAACCAAAATACAAAAAGTAAATAGCATAGCATGGGCCTAGAGAAAAAACAAAAAATATATAATAATGAATTCTGAATGGCTTCACTAACCCGTGGATTGAACTTCTAAACCTGTCGGAATATGCCTAATGTGAACTGCTGATGAATACATACTCAGATCGTCCTTCTTATATGATGAGTATGACACAATTACATCTTCTTCGTCAATGAACATGTCTGGAGATGATTCAAGGAATAGGGGAATCACGTCCACAGATGCGAAGGTAGCCTGCTAAGCATTTGGGGGGCAAAGAAGCTATAAGCTAATGACAATCATGACTTCACGTTTATGAATTTAATACCCATCTGTGAGTGGAACGACCTGGCACTCGTGACTAGCCATTGAATGAAGGATCATATAATGGAAGTCAAGAGT
Source organism: Haberlea rhodopensis (assembly GCA_907163345.1). Classification (NCBI taxonomy): domain Eukaryota; kingdom Viridiplantae; phylum Streptophyta; class Magnoliopsida; order Lamiales; family Gesneriaceae; genus Haberlea; species Haberlea rhodopensis. Next base: position 243,849 of record CAJQUN010000078.1, read on the forward strand.
ATACAGATGAACCAGGAGTGAACTTCTGCACGAGTCTTGGACAAATTAAAATGCCTACCTCGGTGTGAATAGTTTCGCTATCATCTTCATGATTTCTAATCATAGAGTGGATGCCTCTTTCTCCTGATAGATAGCCAAAAGCAAACTTGAATTCCAACTCAATGGTAGCAGACTTGACACCAGCTTTATGTGAAGGAAATCTCTCAACTATCCGGGCTATATGACCCTGCCTTTGAGCCCATTTCATGTACATTGTTGTTAGCTGTCCTGCCCATATCTGGATAAAGTGAACAATCCATTATGATCGCACTCGAAGAAAATGAAATAGAGCAGCAAAAACCACCATCTGATGGCTACTGAATGAATAACAATAGCTCCAAAACATATTGACGTAGTTTGGGTTCAAAGGCGGATAATAGCCCAAGAGATTGGAGTTAATGCATTGAAAAGAAAGTAACAATCTTATGCGGAAATGAAACAGTAAAAGAAAGTCACAATCTTATGGATCATTGTAAAGTCATGATTATCGTCCTCTTCTAAAAAATTGAATCTAATATAAAACTAAACAATTGTCTATCAAATACTCCCAGTCTTTTTGATATCCATATTTTAAGAAAGAAATGAAGTGTCTCGAACCTCGGAGTATACGTCTTCAGATCCAGATTCAACAGTGATGCATGCTCCCTCCATGTCATATGGCTCTTTGAGAAGCCTGGACATCTCATAATTATCCAAGATCTTCTTAACATCTAATGAAGCCCTGTATGCTTGCCTGAAAAGGGCATAATTTATAGAATCCATCTCTGCTAGCTCCGTGATAAGTTTAGCTTCCTCAGCCTACATCATGCAGCATAATTTTCTCGACAAGTGAAACCAAAGGCCTTCAGTTCTAATAGCTGTACTGAAGTTCTTGATAGAAGAACAAGCCAACAGTTGGATACATCAAGTTGACAGCCATAAAGTTATGGTGACTGGGTGACAAGTTTTTTAAAATTGGCGTTTTTGCCCAAAAAAAAACATTTTAAATATAATTCTGATTTTTAACTGGGCTTTTGCAACTTTTAGAAGCACTTGAAAAGGCTGAAATCAAAAAACAAAAATGTACCTACTTAGGTACTTTTTTTATGAAACAAAAGGAAAGAAAGAAGTACTTTTAAAGTATCATAACCAAATGCAAAGCATATTCGCGATTTGTTTAAAAACAATTTAAGCCAAATACTTCTGCTTCCAAACTCACCGCGCTTCTGCGAATTAGTGACGATTTATTAGAAGGATTTTACATATGTTTTACCTTATATTTAATGTCCCTGAGTGCATTAACCACCTTGGCACTATCGGCCAGTTTGATAAGAATATCATTTGAATTGCTAATGTCATCCCACAAATCATAGTGACGGACAACTTCTTCCTGATTAACATGTTTTGCTTCTTCAACTTCCAAGGCTGTTGGTGCTAACATCTCCGCACGAAGGACTGAATCTTCTATTCTCTTCCTCAAAGAAAACATACCTTCATGAAACAAAAACCAACATTGTAAGTTCTAATATAAATAGATAACAGGTGATAATCAATGAAGATGTGAATCAAACATAGCTAATGTTGAATATTTTCTTTGTTTGTATATTTATATGCCCATGTATTCATATGATTAGATAAGCATAATAATCTTAGTACTTCATTTTTTAGTCCTCGGCAGAAATGAGAGGCATGGTCATCATAAACTTTCCAATTTGAAGTTAAGTATGCGAATAACAGACTATCTATTGTCCTTTCTGATTTTAATAGTATTATAGAGATTGTTTCCTCAGCTATTTTTAAACCACTTTCCATGACATATTTTTAATTTTTTACTAAGACTTCGAAAAACAAATATATGAAACCCAAAGATGGAAGCAGACCGACTAAAAGAATATGGATATTGAAGGCGAGTGACCATTTCTTTAACATGTTTTTTACTTAAGAATTTGAAACGTCTGAAGATGGAACCAGACAGGACAAAAAATATGGATATTGAGGGTGAGTGGCCGTCCTAGGCCTCATCTAGGAGATAGTTTACCTTCAACCATGAGATTGATGAGGATCGGTCTTCTTTAGGTTAGTAACGATAAAAGCTAGTGATATGATAAAAAATCATGTCAATTCTTTATTACTTGAACAGATGCATTCCCTAATCAATTTAGATCTAAATTTTACTTGGCATCACTCCTATTTGAAATCATAATTTACTAGCAAAAATCAAATACATATAGTAAACTTATTCCAAGTACTACACTACAATCATATTTCAAATATACATCTTGAAAGATGCTAATCCTAACTCATGGTCTCCCATATCAGGAAGTACACACATTACGAATTTCCAGGCAATATTTTTTTTAATATTGCAACTTTATCACATAAATATCCATTCCTAATTTTCTGGGATGTAAATTATATTAAATAATGATTCTCATAACTATCGAATTGGTTGATGCACTATTCCAACTTAAATCAAGAAAACAGTCACTTCACACATCGAAAACACAGCCATTAAAACAATTTTCTCATCCTGCAACTTCGGACAAGCTGACACACAAAGAAACACGTACTTGAATGACAATAGAAAGAAAAAGATCGAACCAAGTTCTTTGCAAAACTTGCTCTTGCTGTCATTGAGTGATTCTTGAGAAGCCCGAATAGCATTTGAGCTGAAATTCGATGAAGTGTGAATTTTGGGATAATTTGAGAAACTCTGAGAACTCTTGAGCTGAATTTCATTCAATAATCTTGTAGACATCCGAATGCACAAAGATTCAGCCGCCATTTCATCGAGTAAACGGGTTATTCTTGACGAAATGCTTGGCCAGGGAATTGCGCTCTTGAACCTTGAATTTAGGAGCTCAGGAGTTGAAACCTGTGTGTGGCGCCAGGCCTTGGCACGTCCCTGTATTCTCTAATTCATGATTGACCAATTTAAGGTAGCCGACAACGTACAATGAAACATTCGCAAATTAATAATCTATTTAAAATAATATTTTGTGATCCCAATTTAATCTCATCATTATTAATTAATATTTGAGAAATAATAATATTTCTAAATTAATAAAATTTATGTTCCGAATTTTTTTAGTTTATAAAATTTTTAATGTAGTTGAATACTGAATAAGGAAGTTAAAAAAATGGTTATTTTCCCGAAATTTCTAGAATATTTGCTTCTGACATAAATTTTTTTGTACCAAATCATTTTCTTTTTATGAAAACTATTTAATTGGAATACACTGAAACATAACTGTTTTAGCTACCAAAAATTTGTTCCCTATATATTACTCAAACTGTGTTCGTCATGATCTTGTACGGAAATCATTATTTATAACATTCAGAAAATACCATCAACTGGTTTAAGCAAATGTGTAATAAAGATGACAATTTAAATACAAGAAATATTTCAACTAAATGGTAATTTTTTTTCATATCATTTCTACAATACATTATCGTACATTTTTCAACACTTGGTTAAAAACTAAAAAGAAAGCTTAAACACAAAGAGTTGCAACCTTCCTTTTTATACATAAATTTACATGAAACAAAGATTGCTTTTGTTAAGCTCAATAGGTACCTATAAATCTACACACTTCACAGAGGCTGCTGAATGAATCGAGGGCTGTGTTTCGGGCTCACATGCTTGGCTACCTGGTTTTTCCCAGTAACTCATAGGCTCCCTACGGGACTTGAGGCCTCTATCTCTGGGCATGCCAATGCTCCACAATTTTAAATAAACCCTAACAACACATATCACATACTATAAGATGAATGTTTTGAATTTTGACAGTCGTATTTTTTGAAGTAAAACTTATACTTCTAGGAAAATCATGCGCCTTTAGCTAGGCTTATCCCTGAATTCTGTCACAAACTGAAGAAAATGATGTGGAAAACAACCCTATAATCCAATGGCATATAGGTCGCAGGAAAACAAACCATGTTTCAGAATACATGAATTATAAGGTTATAGCCATTAAAGGGAAGTAATATACCATTTTCAGACACTCCTTTGATCACCATGTTCCCGTAACCAAACTCAGCCAATTGGAGAAATTCCTCAAACTGAGCTTCCATGTTCAAGATATCTTCATCCACACCGAGATCAATGGTATCAGGAGACAATTCAATGACATCGTCCCCAAAAAAAACATCATTCTCCACGAAATCTTCTTCTCCTTGGTGTTGACTGATCCAGTAGTCGCGGAACCAAGTCAATGTCGTCACAAGGTTCCACCACTCTGGTGAGAAATCCTCCACTTGCCGCACGGCGGCTGGAATGAAAGGCTGTGCATTTGGATTGAGTGTTGACCTTCTTCCAGATACTCTAGCCATGTTCGTTAAGATGATAAAACCAAAATCCCCTGAGAGTAAAAAACAATAATGCTCGTTTAGTTTAAAATTAAAGATTTTTAGTACATAAAAAGTGGTAATTAGCAGTTTAGCACTTCAATTCGATATGAACTTTCAGTAACAAAACGTTAATACTTAATATTAATAAAGTTAACCATCACTTTTTCTAACGGCCACAACCAAATTCCAGCATTAAAATTATGTCTTATTCCACTTAATTACCGGAAAACTAGTCCCGAGAATTTCATACAAAAAGTCAATTCAGAAAGATTAGCGAGAAATTCTGAATCCTAACTACTATTTTTAATTTTACGTCATACAGATCAACGATGAAATTACGCATCCAAAGAGCATAAAACATACAGATCAAGGTACAGTTTCGATATTCTTAGAGCAATTTACTCAGGATCAAAACAACGGAACTAATCTGATCAGAGAAATTCAAAACTGCCCATTTCAAACAAATAATCTTCAGATCTATCGTTCAAAGGTCAACATCAGTAAATCGAAATCCAGATCAAAGACAAAGTCTACAGAACGTACCGTCGGTAAAATATCTGATTTGACGACGAGTTTTGCGTGTACACGTAAAGACAAAAGACTCGTTCTGAGTAAAAGTTTGACGCCATTTATAGGTCTGAATTACCCGAGCCTGTGAAATCAGGGCCAGGTTATCAAAATCTTAGGCTTGGAAGTTGACTGAACCTGAGCCATAATTAACATCACAGAGGCCATTTGAGAACTTTAGGTTCGGGTCTGAATTGTTTACTGAGTTAATTTTTGGAGAGGCTCGAAAAAAATCTCTACGTGTTAAAACTTAATTATGAAATCAGTCCTTATATTAAAAAAATTTAATTCAAATTCTCTATTGCAACTTAAAATTTTGTTCTAACTCCTTATAACTATAATACCTCACTACTAGAAGTTAAACTTTTAATTTTAAGAAATCATTACAGTCAGTACGAAACATATACAATTTTGGTACACGTTACACATAAAATTGGTATGAAATCTATACAATTTTGGTACAAGTTACACATGAAATTGGTATGAAACCTATACTATTTTAGGTACTTATTACACGTGAAGTTGGTATGAAACATATACAATTTTGGTACTAGTTACACATGAAGTTTGTATGTAACCAATACAATTTTGGTACCACTTACACATGAAATTGGTATAAAATCTATACTATATTCGCTACTTATTACACGTGAAGTTTGTATGAAACATATACAGTGTCGGTACTAAATATACATACAATTGGTATGAAAACTATACAATTTTGGTACTAATTACTAATAATAGTATAGTTTTCATATAAACTTCATGTGTAACTAGTACCGAAATTGTATATATCAGGATCGATCAGGGTGGGTGGCCAGTCCACATTCGAGTTCAACTAACTTGAGATTCAATAGCTTGTGTTATTGAAATGATACACCGAGAGATTATATCGAGTTCGGTTACAAAACCGAGCGGAAGACACTCGAAATAATCTGCTCTATAACCGATTAACCATTTGAAATACATTTTAAAGATATGCAAGTAAAGTAAATAAACAAGCATTTGTTTATGGAAGTTCGAAGGTGGTGTAATCCTTCTACGTCTCCCCTTCTTCCACCTCATGGAAGGATCCACTAGAAGACTTTGATTTATACAACTCTTTGTACAGACCCGGTCCAGTTGGACATTTCACATCCAACTAGAACTCCTAGCAACTCAACTATGTATGTTCTTTAATGTCTCACATACAAAGACCTATCATCGGTTGTGATAAATCATCAACCGTTACGGATATTCACTCATCTACTAAGCTCTGAATACAATGAATAGAGTAAATATATATGGCACAAATGATCTCTCAATGGATCTGATATAGAAAGGTAAGTGCTGCTTAAAATCTGGGCTTGCTCTCTTTCAAGTTGTTCTCTTCTTATAAGCTGCCCATTTTGAATCCCAAGTGGGTTTGCTTTGATCTTGCTTGGATTGATCTTCAATCACCTTATTTGAGCTTCCAAGACTTGTATATATAGCCCCAAACAATGATATATACGTTATGTTGAGCCTTAAACGCATTGTTGAGTTTAATGCTTAATTTATCTCCGAAGTATTTATGAGTTTTGATGATCAACAAAACTTGTGTTTGTTATACTAATGTGTCTACTTAGTGTACAAGTTTAGATGGTTGAAAAGTGGATTGTTTGAAGGAAATCAATTGTGCAAGGACTGGGCAGGATTGTCCCAGGCGATGGTGATCATCGCCCCAGGCGATGGTGATCATCGCCCCAGCAGCCACTCAAGCCATCGCCCCGCACATCGACTGAAGCGACGCCGAGGACCGCGCGAATGGCGAGATCGCCTGAGGCGATGCCTAGAACGTTTGAGATGATGTAGACTTCGTTTGAGGCGATGAATATTTGTGATTATCCGAAGCTACGGCATTGATATTTGGTAACGATCGCATGAGGCGATCGGGACATCGCCTAAGGCGATCAGTGAAGATTTCGACCGTTGGTGCGCGGCGATGGAGATCGCCCAAGGCGATGGCTGAGGCAATTGACGAGTGATTCAAGCCTTATGTGTAGCAACAGCTAGTAGGAGCCTTGGGGGCTTTCTACACTATAAATATGGATGTTTTGGAGCATTTTGAAGACAAGAAACAAGAGGATACACTACAAGAAAGCTTTGCGAATCATAATCATTCTAGCATTGCAAACTTCATACATTTGTGTTGTATTAGAGTTTGTAATTTATTTCTTGTGAGAAGTCTTTTGATTCTTCGTGTTGGTACACGGTGAAGGTGTCATTTGATTTATTGTAAGGTCCTCCAACACCGACGCAAGTTGGAAAATTGTATAAGTCATCAACAAGTGAAGTTGGTGCAAGTGTGTGGCTATCCTTGGAGCCCTTAAGGCCAAGAAGACTCGTGAAGAGTGCGGGTAACTCGGGAAGAGTTTTTGTGTGGCTATCCTTGGAGCCCTTAAGGCCAAGAAGACTCGTGAAGAGTGTGGGTAACTCGGGAAGAGTTTTTGTGTGGCTATCCTTGGAGCCATTAAGGCCAAGAAGACTCGTGAAGAGTGTGTGACTCGTGAAGAGTGTGTTGTGGCTAACTTGGAGCCCTTAAGGCTAAGATTAAAGTTGTTCTAGTGGAACCTCGGTTGGACGTTTTCTAGCCGGGAAGATGAGACGTAGGCGATTCATTGCCGAACTTCTATAACAAATTGCTTTAATTATTTTTTTTATTTCTTCATTTTGTTTATTTGTCGATTGACTTGAAGTCTTCCGCAGCGCAAACTCGAAATTTTGCAAATTCATTTTAAAATGCTAAAGTAGCCAAGGAACCTCATTCACCCCCCTCTGCGGTTCCAACAAGTGGTATCAAAGCCATTGATTTTTGTTTTAAATCAAATCTTTTATTATGGCTAATCTAGCAAATGAGTTTGCTCAAGGTCAATCGACCGCCGCTCTTCACGGGAGATAACTCCCGATATTGGAAAAATAGAATTTCTCTATACATCCAATCCGTAGATTATGACCTATGGAAGATTATTGTAAAAGGTCCACATATTCCTTTAAATGAAGTTCAGGGAAGGAATGTTCCCAAAGAAATGGACGACTTTACAAGGGCGGATATGAATTTAATTTCTCAAAATGCTAAAGCTATTAATATTTTACATTGTGCTTTAGATATGAAGGAGTACAACCGGATCTCGATGTGCTCAACCGCAAAGGAAATTTGAGACAAATTGCAAATTTGTCATGAGGGTACAAACCAAGTGAAGGAGACAAAGATCGATCTATTGCAACTAAAGTATGAAACCTTTGAGATGGAGTCCGGAGAAAACATTGATTCAATGTTTAGAAGGCTCACTCAAATCATCAATGAGTTTGCCCAACTTGGTGAGAAGTATCCTCCAAAGAAAATATGGAGAAGAGCCTTAAAGCCTTACCACAAGAATGGGATGCCAAGAGGACGGCTATCATCGAATCCAACAAAGGAGATAATGCATCATACGATCTTGATGAACTTCATGGTACCTTGGTGACCCATGAGCTTGAGGTGTCAACCCGGAAGGGAATAAAGGAGGAAGATAAATCTATAAGAAAGGGGATAGCCTTGGTCGGGAGGAAAGATCAATCCGATGATGAAGATGATGAAGAAATGATCTTGTTCACAAGAAAGTTCAAGAAATTCTACAACAAATACAACAAGCCAAAGACCTCTGGTGCCACCAAATATGATTCCAAACAAGAGGTAACATGTTATAATTTTCAATATAAAGGTCATTATGCTAATGAATATCCTAGGAAGAAGAATGAGGATAAAGGGAAGAAGAAAGCTTTAATAGCCACATGGAGTGATAGTGACTCCGATGAAGAAGAAACAACAAACCTTTGTCTCATGGCCAAAGATGATGCAAATGACGAAGAAGAGGAAAGCGACGATGATGTACCATCTTTTGATGAATTATTAGAAACAAATAATGAGCTAATTGATGTTCTTGGCAAAACCAAGATGAGTAACAAATTACTCAAACTTGAGTTAGCCAATAGAGATGAAGAAAACAATTCATTGAAAAATGAATTAAGTTCTTTGAAGAAATCTTTTTGCAAGTTTAGTGAAAGTAGTTTAAATTTGAAGAATTGCTTGGCTTGCAACGATATAACGTCGATAAAGTCAGACTAGGCTTTTCTAGCAAATCAAAAACTTTTTCAATCTTGTTGCCTAAAGCTAAGCATATTTCCCCTACTTGCACTTATTGTTGCAAGGTTGGTCATATAAGAAACAAATGTAGATTTGTTAAAAACCAATACCAACCAAACAAGAGGTGAAAATGGATTCCAAAGGCATCGATGAAAGCTAAACCGCAAGGACCCAAAAATCAAATGGGTACCAAAGATCCTCCATTCAAAAATTTGTTTTGTAGGAACAACAAAGGGAGAGAGGATGAAGGCACTAGCACCTCAAGGGAGGAAATCATATTATGCACCACAATAGAGGAAGCGCGAGGTATAAGACTAATGACAAGAACGTACTATAGTCATCAAAGGTAAATTATTTTGTGCATTTAAAAGAGCAATGAAAAATTGGCACAAATTAATTGTGACCAATAAATTATGAAGCTCAAATTGATAGTAAAATGCATTTCCCCTTAGCATATGCACATTTAAATTGTTTTGATGCATGATTTATGCTTATTTCATTATGGTAAATATCTTGATGTGCCATGAGTCCAATTTGAATATGCAATGTGAAAATCAATAAAATATGATTAAGCATGCTTTAAGTGTTTAGATGATATCTTGGATCATAGAAATATGGCCTAAGAATTTCATATATTGTTTCTATGGCCTCAATGATTTTATTCCCATTATCTTATCAATTGTTTATAATGATGCATTGAGAATTTTAATGTCTATTGGGCATGAGTGCATGAACTCTTAGTAGAACATATGCACACTTTGCAAATTTAGAATTCATTGTTGATTGCCTTAAACACATGTTTGTCTTCCTCTCATTGATTTAATCTTATGCTTGTTATGGCTATTACATGCTTGATGAGGAACATGTGCAAATTGTTAGACTATGGATATATGTCAACATATAGTTGTGCTATGATTATTTGATTTTGTGCTTTTTGATTATCACAAAAAGGGGGAGAATTTTGTGATAAACTTGAAGCTTAATATATGCATGGTTTGAGGGGGAGAGCTTAATACATGCATGGTTTGAGGGGGAGAGTTTTTGTATCATGCTTCACTTGGTAAATCTTGTATGTACTATGCAATTGTTAAGGGGGAGTATTGTTTACTCATATTTCATGTATATTACAACTTCAAGTTTATCAAGTTTTGTGGTCATCAAAAAGGGGGAGATTGTTGAGCCTTAAATGCATTGTTGAGTTTAATGCTTAATTTATCTCCGAAGTATTTATGAGTTTTGATGATCAACAAAACTTGTGTTTGTTATACTAATGTGTCTACTTAGTGTACATGTTTAGATGGTTGAAAAGTGGATTGTTTGAAGGAAATCAATTGTGCAAGGATTGGGCAGGATCGCCCCAGGCGATGGTGATCATCGCCCAAGGCGATGGCAGGCACTCAAGCCATCGTCCCGCACATCAACTGAAGCGACGCCGAGGACCGCGCGAATGGCGAGATCGCCTGAGGCGATGGCTAGATCGCCTGAGGCGATGCCTGGAACGTTTGAGGCGATGCCTGGAACGTTTGATGCGATGGAGACTTCGTTTGAGGTGATGAAGATTTGTGATCATCCGAAGCTACGGCATTGATATTTGGTAACGATCGCCTGAGGCGATCAGTGAAGATTTCGACCGTTGGTGCGCGGCGATGGAGATCGCCCGAGGCGATTGACGAGTGATTCAAGCCTTATGAGTAGCAACGGCTAGTAGGAGCCTTGAGGGATTTCTACACTATAAATATGGATGTTTTGGAGCATTTTGAAGACAAGAAACAAGAGGGTACACTACAAGAAAGCTTTGCTGAATCATAATCATCCTAGCATTGCAAACTTCATACATTTGTGTTTTATTGGAGTTTGTAATTTATTTCTTGTGAGAAGTCTTTTGATTCTTCGTGTTGGTACACGGTGAAGGTGTCATTTGATTTATTGTAAGGTCCTCCAACACCGACGCAAGTTGGAAAATTGTATAAGTCATCAACACGTGAAGTTGGTGCAAGTGTGTGGCTATCCTTGGAGCCCTTAAGGCCAAGAAGACTCGTGAAGAGTGTGGGTAACTCGGGAAGAGTTTTTGTGTGGCTATCATTGGAGCCCTTAAGGCCAAGAAAACTCGTGAAGAGTGTGGGTAACTCGGGAAGAGTTTTTGTGTGGCTATCCTTGGAGCCCTTAAGGCCAAGAAGACTCGTGAAGAGTGTGTTGTGGCTAACTTGGAGCTCTTAAGGCCAAGATTAAAGTTGTTCTAGTGGAACCTCGGTTGGACGTTTTCTAGCCGGGAAGAGGTGACGTAGACGATTCATCGCCGAACTTCTATAACAAATTCTCGTGTTCTTTATTGCTTTATTTATTTTTTTTATTTCTTCATTTTGTTTATTTGTCGATTGACTTGAAATCTTTCGCAGCGCAAACTCGACATTTTGCAAAAATTCATTTTAAAACGCTAAAGTAGACAATGGACCTCATTCACCCCCCTCTTCGGTTCCAACACGTTAGACACAATAATATGCCCGTTGGAAAAGGTTCTGCATCATTCCCGAGCTTGCAACAGTCATATTCTGGTTTCTGGGCTCTTTGTATTTTGGACCGGACTAGCCGGATCAGTCTTGTACAGATCAGCCTGGCCAGATCAGTCTCGTACAGATCAGTCTGGCCGGATCAGTCTTGTACAGATTTGTCTGGGTCTAGATCAGTCTTCTGGACAGATCGGTCTGGCCGGATCAGTCTGGCCGGATCAGTCTGGCCGGGACAAATCAGTCTGGTCGGATCAGTCTGGTGCAAGGCAAGCTTGATACAAAACATCTTGATAAACTTGCTCTTCCGATCTGTTGCTTGTAGCTCTTGATTCTTTGATTTCTGGGCAAAATGATGAACATGAAAGTTGTAGCCCTTTGTCTTGGCTTTCCAAATAATCAAGAATCGCTTGATTCCGAGTTTTTATGAGATCGGGATGCTCGATATACCAGACCATGCGTATGCTGAAACATTCCATGTTTCAGCAGTAGGATCATCAACTTACAGACGTCTTTTGGCCTTCTTAAACTTCGATTCAGCTCTCGACTCCTGAAGATGACTTGTAGGTATTCTTCTTAGCTTTCTAACCCATACTAAATCGTCTCGTTCCGATAAGCGAGCTAAGAGTTATGCCCAACATACTGACAGTTGCTTGCTATAACAGCTTGCTGTTTCTTCGCGGTACAGCTCGATCTTGCAGGCGTCTTTTATCCTTGATAACATTCGAACTAGCCGATCTGTTGTGAAATATGACTTTTAGTATTTTGAGTTGGCTGTTCAACCTCTTTGGAAGCACGCAATTTCGATATCCGATCTATGGGATATGATCGAAACAATCCGCTCTGCCAGGATTTCAGTCTGGTCCAGCTTGATAGTTTCAAGCTACTTCTTTGTAATTCATCAAGCTCTTAATTATGATCTATGAACTGCATGCAGTTAATGAAATATGTTAGCAACACAATAACAAGTTTTGTTAACATCAAAACCAAGATTATTCGGGTTCCTAAAACCCAACAGTATAGGTTTCATACCAACTTCATGTGTAACTAGTACCAAAATTGTATATTTCATACTAATTTTACGTGTAATAAGTACCGAAACTAGTATAAGTTTCATACTAATTTCACGTGTAACTTGTACCAAAATTGTATAGGTTTCATACCAATTTCATGTGTAATTAGTACCAAACTTGTAAAAATTTCATACTAATTTAATATGTATTAAGTACCGAAAATAGTATAGGTTTCGTACCAATTTCATTCATAATTAGTACCAAAATTATATAGATTTCGTACGAATTTTATGTATACTAAGTACTGAAATTATATATGTATAATAAGGACTGAATATAGTATATGTTTCATATAAACTTCATGTGTAACTAGTACCAAAATTGTATAGGTTTCATACCAACTTCATGTGTAACTAGTACCAAAATTGTATAGGTTTCATACCAATTTTACATGTAATAAGTACCGAAACTAGTATAAGTTTCATACTAATTTCACGTGTAACTTGTATCAAAATTGTATAGGTTTCATACCAATTTTATTTATATTTAGTACCTAAATTGTATAGGTTTCATACCAATTTCACGTGTAATAAGTACCGAATATAGTATAGGTTTTATACAAATTTCATGTGTAACTAGTATCAAAATTGTATTGGTTTCATACCAACTTCATGTGTAACTAGTACAAAAATTGTATATGTTTCATACCAACTTCACGTGTAATAAGTGCCGAAAATAGTATATGTTTCATATCAATTTCATGTATAATTTGTACCAAAATTGTATAGATTTCATACCGATTTTATGTGTAATGTGTACCAAAATTGTATAGGTTTCGTACCGACTGTAATGATTTCTCAAATTAAATGTTTAACTTTTAGTAGAGGGGTATTATAGTTATAGAGAATTAAAACAAAATTTTAAGTTACAGTAAGGAGTTTGAATTAATTTTTTTTATATGAAATTGATTTTAAAATTAAGTTTGACAATAATAATTCTTTTTTAGTTTCCCCTTTAACCAACACAATATCATAATTTCTTTTTGGTATGTATTAATTAAGTATACATAAATCGCGTCCATAACTGCACTTTTTAAATAAAATAAAAGTAATCAAACAATTCACGTAATTCAGAACCCAATGTGTACTGCCAACTCTATCATAATATAATCTGATTCAATCTTCCTTCCATCTGAATCCTTATCTTATGCAGTTTTTCACATTCACCTTACCACTTAGCATTTATTGCGTCTCAATTCATCGCGTTCACAGCTGTCTGCTTGCGTATCTTTATTCGGAAGCAAGATCAGGCTTTGAAAATTTTAATTTCTTCTGATGGGGTTGATTTATAGAAGTTTTTGGAGTTTGATTTAGTGGGCACCGTCAAAATTGAATCTTGACGTTAACTTATAGTTATTTCGCACTTTTATTTTCTGGGTTTTATCCCTCGTTGTTTTGAGAATCATCGGAGGAGAAGGATTTATGTTCTTCTTTTCACGATTTTGGGAGTTTTAAGTTGATTTTTGCTCAAGTGGATAGGTTTATATTTCTTGCTTCAGCTTCTTGATTCCAACCTTTTGACTTTGGATTCCTTATCCTCTCTGATATCACCTAAATTTGCGATGACTTGCTCTGATATCAATAGAGAGGGGGTTCACCTCTCTTTCTTCAACACTCAATATAACAGCCTAGGTATTAGCAAATATCCTCTGCAATGACCTGATAATACGAAGCAAGTGTGAGAAGGGGCCGGAAGTTATTCCGGCGGGTCCCCTCCGACGCTCAAGTCAGGCGAGAGAATATGAAGAGAATATATGCTGTAAGTGAAAGCAATTATAACATTAGTTCTTAATCAATACTCCAAACCTGGTATTTATAGGCGGAGACCTAAGAGTAGTATTGCAACAAGGACTCTTTCCATGTTTATCCAAATCTTACCCAGATATGTCAAGATCCTGATAACACAATCGAATCCCTGATATTGCTCCGCATATCTAGGACTAGATCTCTTGGGGAACTGGTTTCCTTGCTGAGAGCCGGTAGCAACATGGGAAATGAGGAGAGCTCGGCCTATCAGCTCGGTCTCCAAAAGAGGTCTCATGTCGAGTTAGTGACGAGAAACAGATAAGGTGAAACAGGTCGGCCAAACAGGTCGGGCCTCGCAAAAGAGCTCGGAGGGGTATGCGAGCTCTCGCCGAAGAATGACGAGTAACATGCCTTGGAGCTAGGTCGGCTCGTCAGGTGGTATCTTCTAGCGGGTATCACAGTCCCCCCTCCCTGTCGAGCTGACGTTGTAGACCAAAAGCTCGTATGTGCTGAGTTATCCTGACGAGCCAATTCTGGACAATAGCAAAACTTGATTTAGGCGGGAACTAACGGCTACAAAATTTGAATTTTAAATTGAAATTGTGACCGTTGGGCTCCCCTCCCGATTCCCGAGGCTAATCTAGACCGTACAGCGCATCAAGGATCAACGGCCAGGATTCGTTGAGGTCTCCCTATATATATACCACTCCGGGTCCCTCATTATCCACTTTTGCCATTTTCGAAACAGATCGGATCCGACCTCTTTAGCTTGCCATTTTTATTTCTGAAAACTCCTAGGTACGTTTTCTCAGCTGTTTTTGTTACAATGTCTTCACCTCAATTGTTTCCTTCCCCTCTTACTGACGAGGAGCTTAGAGCTGTAGATCAGTACGGCTCATTTTATCCCGAAGGGATTGCCCTTCCTGAGGGAGTTGAGCCCCTTGAAGAAGTGGTGCGCACTGAGGCTCCCCAGGAAGCTGGGACCTCAGCCGAACCCGACCTTCAAGTGACTGAGGTCAGCTCGCCACTTAGATCAGAGTCGCCTCCAGGCAATTATCCTTGGTATGAACTTTATGTTCCTGTCTTGGATGAGTCAGATGAGGCCAAAATACGACAGGTCAGCCAGGCCCCTTCTGATTATGAATTCATCTTCCCCTCTTCTTCTCAACGACCCAACCAACCTCCTCAGGGTTTTTTTACCTTCTACCGCGGTCAGCTAGAAGGGGGTTTACGTTTTCCTCTTCCTGCATTCTTTCAAGAGTTCAGTAGTTTTTATCAGTTAAACCTTGGCCAATTTTCTCCCAACTCCTTCCGAATTTTGTGTAGTCTCGTAGTTATCTTTAAGGCGTTAGGCTTGCCTTATGACCACCCCACCCTCTCTTATTTTTTTCACATCAAGAGATCAGATGAGGGCCCCTGGTATGTCACCAGCCGACCTGGCTGTGCCTTTGTTGGGGGTTATCCTAGCAAAATCAAAGACTGGAAAAATGAGTTCTTTTTTGTAAAGCCCTCCCAGCCCTGGGTCTGCTGCTCTGATTGGCTTGAACATCTCCCGGCTCTCCCCTCTCCTCCTAAAAATTTCAAAAAGAGCACCGCCTTCTTAGATGTGATGAAAGCCATAGGAGGTCACAGTTTTAATTCATCTAAGCTGGTGGTGGAGGATCTGCTTTGTTTTGCTGGGCTGAGTCCAGCTGATCTGACCTTAAGGGGGAGAGCCGGTACTGGTTCTAACATGCTTTAACCATTATTTTACTCACGTGTATTTTGTTCGGTGTGACTGAACTATGTATCTGTTTATACAGAAGACAGAGTTATGAACTCATTAGTGCTGAAAGCTATTCAGAAGAGGAAGCAAAAACAGGGCCAACCCCCAGCAGCCGAGGGTGTCACTATTGTGGATGTAGGAGGTGAGAGCCCCCCCGAAGATGTAGCCCAGCTATCCCGGAAAAGACCGGCAGCTCCTGGGGGTTCGTCAGGGTCTACTGCTGTTGAAGCTCATCCTGTGAGGCAAGTTCGGTCACGCCCAGATCCGTCCGACCTCCCTTCAACGGGTGAGAAAGGGGGTGCACCAGCTCGTGTGGAGAGATGTCGTGAGCGGGTGATGGAAGCTTACAGAGGTGGTGTACGACTAGTTGGGGAAGGCCCGAGCACCGTTGCCCTAGCTGTGGCTCGTGATCTTCCCAATACTGAGGATGCCCTTTATATGAGCCAACTGAGCTGGGGGGACCTGATGACCCGAACTGGGAGCCGTCTGACCGAGTCTATGCTCTTGATGGGTGAGTTTATGTCAAGGGCAAATATGATCCGAAGACAATCCTTGAAAGATGCCAAGGTCTTCGATAATATGCAAGACACCCTTGCTGAGGCCAAATCTCTTCATGAGAAAGACATCTCGGAGCTGAAAACTCAGGTTGAGAAGGGGGTCGTCGCTGTGGCCGAGGCTCGTTCTTTGGTTGAGGTCCACAAACGTCAACATGAGGCTGAGCTCCGGGAGCTGCGTAATGAGTTAGCTTTAGCTAAAGGGCTAGCTACTTCTGCTGAGCAGGAACTAGCTAAATCTTTGAAGGAGGCGGCCGAGGAGAAACAAAAGTCTGAGGAGTTGGTAGGAGAGAAACTCCTTACTTTTATTGAGGCTGGGTTCCAGGGATGTCTTAGCCAGATCAAAGAACGTGGCTGTCTTGTGCCTGACGTCTCTTTAGATTTTCTAGACGTAGAGAAAGTAGCTGCCTCTCTCCCCCCTGATCTATAAATGTAATTTTCCTCAGATTGTTCTCTTATTTAATGTTATTTCTGTTTTACCGTTCTTGTCATTTTTTTGTGCGGACCAAGCATGACGTAACTCGGATTAGCTTAATAATTTACCACGTAATGGCAAACACTAAACACATAGGACCAAGTTAGATACAGATCGGCTTGGTTTAATAATGTACCAAATAATGTCAAACATAAAACAAGTGGGACCAAGGGCGATGCAGCTCGGCCTGTCATAACAATTGGCCCGATAATGTCAAACATTAAACAGCTGGGACTAAGGGCGACATAGCTCGGCTGGGTCTAATAATTTACCAATTATTAACATTACCCAGCTGGGAACAAGGGCGATGCAGCTCGGCCTGGCGTAATAATTCACAGCATAATTGCAAACATTAAACAGCTGGGACCAAGGGTGAAGTAGCTCGGCCTGGTTTACAAAACATTACACAGCTATGACCAAGGGTGATGCAGCTCGGCCTGGCGTAATAATTCACAGCATAATTGAAAACATTAAACAGCTGGGACCAAGGGTGAAGTAGCTCGGCCTGCTCTAATAATTCACCAATGCTCCTGAGGCAGGTGGCACACCCATGCTCCTGGCGTGACCAGGGCTGAGCTCGTGCTCCTGAGGCAGATGGCACACCCATGCTCCTGGCGTGACCAGGGCTGAGCTCGTGCCTGCACACCCATGCTCCTGGCGTGACCAGGGCTGAGCTCGTGCTACTGAGTTTGGTTGCACACCCATGCTCCTGGCGTGACCAGGGCTGAGCTCGTGCTTGCACACCCATGCTCCTGGCGTGACCAGGGCTGAGCTCGTGCTTGCACACCCATGCTCCTGGCGTGACCAGGGCTGA
Organism: Haberlea rhodopensis; assembly: GCA_907163345.1. Lineage (NCBI taxonomy): Eukaryota > Viridiplantae > Streptophyta > Magnoliopsida > Lamiales > Gesneriaceae > Haberlea > Haberlea rhodopensis. Next base: position 261,858 of record CAJQUN010000078.1, read on the forward strand.
GCTCGTGCTTGCACACCCATGCTCCTGGCGTGGCCAGGGCTGAGCTCGTGCTTCTGAGTTTGGTTGCACACCCATGCTCCTGGCGTGACCAGGGCTGAGCTCGTGCTTGCACACCCATGCTCCTGGCGTGACCAGGGCTGAGCTCGCGCTTGCACACCCATGCTCCTGGCGTGACCAGGGCTGAGCTCGTGCTTGCACACCCATGCTCCTGGCGTGACCAGGGCTGAGCTCGTGCTTGCACACCCATGCTCCTGGCGTGACCAGGGCTGAGCTCGTGCTTGCACACCCATGCTCCTGGCGTGACCAGGGCTGAGCTCGTGCTTCTGAGGTTGGTTGCACACCCATGCTCCTGGCGTGACCAGGGCTGAGCTCGTGCTTGCACACCCATGCTCCTGGCGTGACCAGGGCTGAGCTCGTGCTCCTCAGGTAGGTTGAAAACCCTTTTCCTGGTTATACAATATCTGGCAAAAATTATAAAACTTTGTATAATAAAAGAGTATATTGTCCAAAAACAAAAACAATCTTCGCTAAAATTTAAAGAGCTGAACTAAGAATAATATTTTCGGAGATGGTAAGCGTTCCATGGTCTTTTCAACATCTTCCCATCAGGACCTTCTAGGTAGTAAGCTCCTGAGCTTAGCTTTTCAACAATCTTGAAGGGACCCTCCCATTTAGGGTCAAGCTTGCCCACTTGAACCTCTTGCACCTTTCTTAGTACGAGATCACCGACCTGGAAAGTTTTCTGGATGACTCTTCTGTTGTACATCCGCGTCACACGATTGCGGTAGGCTTCCATTCTGATGGCCGCAGCCTCCCTTACTTCTTCAATCAGGTCCAGGTCAGCAGCTCTTCTATCGCTGTTTTGTTCGTCATAGAAATGCACTCTTGATGATTCCGCTCCAATTTCAGCTGGGAGTACCGCTTCATTTCCATAGACCATACTGAATGGGGTTTCACCTGTTCCCGTTCTTGGTGTAGTTCGATACGACCATAGAACATTAGGTAGTTCTTCAACCCAATTTCCCTTAGCTTTTCCCAACCTAGCTTTGATGCTTTGCACGAGAGACCTGTTGGTAACTTCTACCTGGCCATTGCTCTGAGGATATGCAACGGAAGTGAAAGCCTGGTGGATTTTTAATTCTTCACACCATGCTCTGAGCAAAGCTCCTTGGAATTGCCTTCCATTGTCCGAGATGATCTTCCGCGGGACACCAAATCGGCAAACAATATTTTTCCAGATGAAGTTGAAGACCTCTTTCTCAGTGATTCTGGCTAGTGGCTCTGCTTCCACCCATTTAGAGAAGTAATCAATGGCAACAATCAGAAATTTCTTCTGAGCTTTACCTGTTGGAAAAGGTCCTACTATATCAATGCCCCACTGATCAAATGGGCATGCCGCCACAATAGCTTTCATCATCATAGCTGGATTATGCTGGAGCCTGGAATGTCTTTGACAACTGTCACATGATATAACCATAGCAGCAGAATCCTTCTGAATAGTAGGCCAGAAATATCCGGCAAGGAGCACCTTCTTAGCCAAGAAATACGATCCTAGGTGATTTCCGCAGCACCCCTCATGAATTTCCCTTAATACGTAGTCTGACTCTTTCGGACCCAAACAACGCAGAAGTGGTTGGGCAAAAGACCTCTTGTACAGGACGCCCTCAATGAGTATGAACCTCTGACTCCTTTTTTTGAGTCTATATGCTTTTTTGGTATCAGAAGGGAGCTTGGCCTTGGTAAGGTAGTCTAAGAGCTCTTGTCTCCAATCATTCTCTTCCACGGATTCAGATGGGACGTCCTGACTAGGAGTCAACTCAATTTGAAACACCACGTCTCTATCTTGCCAAGCGCGGAGAGCACTAGCCATTCTTGCCAAACTGTCGGCCTTTCTATTCTCCTCTCTTGGGATCTGTTTGAATGCTACCTCTAGAAATCCCTCCTTTATTTTTTCTATGGTACTTGCATAATGGATTAGCTTCTCGTTTCTAACCTCATAGGCGCCATTCATTTGTTGGGCTACCAACTGTGAGTCGGAGAAGACATGTATACGCTTAGCTCCAACATTTCGAGCAGCCCTTAATCCAGTCAATACTGCCTCATACTCTGCTTCATTGTTGGAAGCTCGGAAATCCAACCGAACTGCCAAACATACTTCTTCTCCGGTAGGAGAGATCAGCACAACCCCAATCCCACTTCCCTCATTACAAGAAGAACCATCTACAAATGCTTTCCATAATTCTTCTTTTTCGGGATGTACAGTCTCCGCAATAAAATCTGCTAAGGCCTGAGCTTTGATAGCTGTGCGTGGCTCATACTGTATATCATACTCACCTAGTTCAGTTGTCCATTTAACAAGTCGTCCAGAGACATCCGCGCGACTGAGTATTTTTCCCAGGGAGCTGTTTGTTAGCACTGTTATAGGATGGGATAGGAAGTAAGGCCTGAGTCTCCTAGCTGTGATGATCAACATTAGAGCCAACTTCTCGATCTCCTGATACCTCAGCTCCGCATCCTTCAAGGCATGAGATAAGTAATATATCGGCTGCTGTTCTGATTCCCTTTCTTTGACGAGAACCGAGCTGATTGCTTCCTCAGTCGCTGATAGGTAGACGTATAACCTCTCTGCCTGCATAGGCTTGGCCAAAATTGGAAGTTCAGCTAAGTATTTTTTCAGTTCTTCAAATGCTTCCCCACATTTTTCGTCCCAATCAAATTTCCCAGCCTTCCGGAGTATCTTAAAAAAGGGGAGACTTCTATGAGCTGATCTAGAAATAAATCGTGATAAAGAAACGATTTTTCCAGCCAAGCGTTGCACCTCTTGAAGGTTCTTCGGCGGAGACATCTCACAGATAGCTCTCACCTTCTCTGGATTAGCTTCAATCCCCCTTTCTGTCACTATATAGCCTAGAAATTTCCCGCTTTTTACCCCGAATACACATTTCTGAGGGTTTAACTTTAACCCGTAAGACCTAAGGGTGGAGAAAGTCTCAGTCAGATCGGCAATGAGATCGGTGCCACTTTTTGATTTTACAAGAATGTCGTCCACATATACTTCCACATTGCGGCCGAGCTGTTTGAAAACACCTTGTCCATCAAACGCTGGTAAGTAGCTCCTGCATTCTTGAGCCCGAAGGGCATAACAACATAGCAAAAAGTCCCATCTGACGTGACAAAACTGACTTTATCTTGATCTTCTCTAGCCAGAGGAATCTGATGATATCCCTGGTAGGCATCCATTAAGCACAAGTACTGATGTCCTGCTGTTGAATCAACCATCTGATCAATCCTCGGTAATGGGTAACAATCCTTCGGACATGCCTTATTAAGATCTCTGAAGTCTATACACATCCTCCACTTTCCAGAGCTCTTTGGTACTAAGACCACATTTGATAGCCATGTTGGAAATTGTATTTCTCGAATTTGACCTGCCCGAAGGAGCTCCTCCACCTGCTCTCTTATGACCTTATCCTTTTCAGGTCCAAAATGTCTTTTCTTCTGTTTTACAGGTTGGACTCCCGAGAGCACATTCAAATGGTGTTCTAGTACGTCTGGTCTAATTCCTCTTAGATCTCGAGCACTCCAGGCAAAGATATCCTCATTTTTAATTAAACATGAAATGAGATCGGCTCTAACGTTTATTTCCAAGTCCTTGGCTATTTTTACTTTTTGATCAGTAGAGACGAGCTCAATTATTTCAGGTTCTTCATCCAAGCTGTTGGGAATGCCTTTGTCTTTAGGAACATTATACCCAGCTCTTTCAATACAACCGACCTCCCGGCGAGCTCGCTTCACGTCTTCCTTTACTTCGTCCACGTAACATCTGCGGGCTGTTTTCTGGTCACCACAAAGAACCCCAACTTCTCTACCCACTGGGAATTTTAATTTCTGATGATAGGTAGAAGCTACCGCCTTGAAGTCCTTCATTGCAGGTCGGCCTAAGATTGCATTGTACGATGATGGTGCTTCTACCACAGTGAAATTAACCATCTTTGTTATGCGAGACATCCCATGACCCAGAGATAAGGGCAAGTTGATCTGTCCAAGCGGTTGAATTGCGTGCCCGGTGAACCCATACAGAGGAGTTGCAATGTGTTCATATTTTGACCCCTCTATCTGCATCTTTTCTAAAGTATCTTTAAATAAGACATTGACTGAGCTCCCAGTATCAATGAAGATCCTTGCTACGTCATAATTAGCTATGGTTACGGTCACGACTAGGGCATCATTGTGTGGAGTTGCAACTCCTCTCAGATCACTAGGTCCGAAGCTTATGACCGGCTCATCCCTTTCAATTAACTCTTCTGATACTTCGAAAGTTTCCATTCTTCTACCATGACTTTTCCGAGCTCTGCCCGAGTCTCCATCCGTGGGTCCCCCTGAGATCATATTAATAGTTCCTCGGGTAGGATTATTATCCACCTGTTCGACCCTTCTCCTTTGATTATCTGTTTCTTTAGGAGCGATACCCCTTTCACGGGACCTGGTTCGGCCCCTATATGGTGTCTTTTCTCTTCTTTTTCCTCGGTACCGGCTTCTACCCTGTCCTTTCTGAGAAGGTTCCTGCTTCCTTGTTAGCAGAGTTTTTATTTCAGAGTCTCTTCTGATGATTCTTTCTACCTCATCTTCAAGCTTCTGACACTCATTCGTTATATGACCGTACTCTCTATGGAATTCACAATACTTATCAGAAATAGGAGTACGGGACCCATTATCCAACCTCCTGGGTCTTTCTAGTTTCTTTCTATCATCACATATTTCCATAGCTCTTTCCAAGCTCATGGATAGAGGTATGCGTGATGCAAATTGACTTCTAGTTCGACCACTTTCATCAGCCCTGTCAACAGTTCTTTTCTTACTTAACTCTAACTTATCCTTCTTGTCTGATGGCCGCAGATCAACCCTTCTCTGTCTCTGAGCATCTTCTAGATTGATATACTTTTCAGCTCTTCCCAGAAGTTCGTCATAACTTCTAGGAGTTTTCTTTACCAGGGATTTAAAGAACTCTCCTGCCTTAAGCCCTTGTGTAAAGGCATTAATAAGGACATCCATCGTTGCAGTGGGGACCTCTAAGGCTACCCCGTTAAAGCGTTGTACGAACTCCCTCAAGGACTCCTGCTCATTCTGCTTGGTAGTGAACAGGCTCAAAGAAGTTTTTTGATACCTCTTACTGCTGGCATACTGGTTTAGAAAGGCAGAACTGAACTCCTCAAAGCAGCTTACAGTGTTTGGTTTAAGTAAATTAAACCACTGTTGCGCCGATCTAACCAGGGTGGTAAGGAAAACACGGCACTTGATCCCATCAGAATACCTATGCAACAGAGCAGCATTCTCAAATCTTCCAAGATGCTCTTCAGGGTCTGTGCTTCCATCATATTCTCCCACGGCAGGTTGTCTGAAATTTGGCGGGAGTTCCTCTCTTAGAATATTTAGGCAGAATGGACTTTCTCTCCTAACCACTGGAGTTCGGCCACCAAGATGCTGAGCCAATCGCCTTATCTCTCCCCATACAGCCTCCATTGGATCTATTAGCGGAGGCTCTACTTGTGTATCTACCACAGCACTGGCTACCCTATTGTTTTCACGGGCCTGTTCTGGCTGAACAGGCGAAGGCGCCTGATTTGTTTGAGAAGGCGGTGGAGGTTGATTAGATTCCGTTGGTGGCGGAACCTGGTGTTGGAAAAGAGTATTTTGCATGGTCTGACTGATGAATTGTGCCAGTTGCTCCATAGTCATATCTCCCACCTTCATAACAGATGGAGGTGCCTGATCTTCCTGCTGCGGAGGAACATCTTGATTTTCCACACTGGTATTTAATCTTTCTTCCTGATTCCTCCTGACTCCACGCCCACGTCCACGTCGTCCAGCCATATCAACGTCTTCAATTCAGTAAATTTTCCCACAGACGGCGCCAATTGATATCACCTAAATTTGCGATGACTTGCTCTGATATCAATAGAGAGGGGGTTCACCTCTCTTTCTTCAACACTCAATATAACAGCCTAGGTATTAGCAAATATCCTCTGCAATGACCTGATAATACGAAGCAAGTGTGAGAAGGGGCCGAAAGTTATTCCGGCGGGTCCCCTCCGACGCTCAAGTCAGGCGAGAGAATATGAAGAGAATATATGCTGTAAGTGAAAGCAATTATAACATTAGTTCTTAATCAATACTCCAAACCTGGTATTTATAGGCGGAGACCTAAGAGTAGTATTGCAACAAGGACTCTTTCCATGTTTATCCAAATCTTACCCAGATATGTCAAGATCCTGATAACACAATCGAATCCCTGATATTGCTCCGCATATCTAGGACTAGATCTCTTGGGGAACTGGTTTCCTTGCTGAGAGCCGGTAGCAACATGGGAAATGAGGAGAGCTCGGCCTATCAGCTCGGTCTCCAAAAGAGGTCTCATGTCGAGTTAGTGACGAGAAACAGATAAGGTGAAACAGGTCGGCCAAACAGGTCGGGCCTCGCAAAAGAGCTCGGAGGGGTATGCGAGCTCTCGCCGAAGAATGACGAGTAACATGCCTTGGAGCTAGGTCGGCTCGTCAGGTGGTATCTTCTAGCGGGTATCACTCTCTATTATATATAACAAATCAATAGCTGCAGTATTGATCTTGATCTTTATTCTCTGGTCAAGTATTATGTGTAACTCGGGTTATAGGAAAGACAGTTCTATATAGGTAATAATTTCTGGTTGCCATTAACATAGAAGGATTTGTAGTGCACACCTTTCGAATCAACTGTAAATAAAGACATGGATATAAGTAATGAGGCTAGTGTTGATCCATTCTCCATCGGGCCTTCGACTCTCATTGGTAGCACCATTGCTTTTCGAGTCTTATTCTGTAAGTCTATATCACATTTAAAGCATCAAATCTTTAGAATGTTGCTGTATTGCTTTAACAAATTTAGGAGTTGTTTGAGGGACTACTTGTCACCTGTAGTCTCATGGTTTCATCCTCGAAATCCTCAAGGGATATTAGTCATGGTGACATTGATTGCTTTCTTGTTGAAGCGATACACTAATGTCAAGACAAGGGCAAAAATGGCATATAGGAGGAAATTTTGGAGGAATATGACGAGATCTGCATTAACCTATGAGGAGTGGGCTCATGCTGCTAAAATGTTAGAAAGGGAAACTCTTAAAATGAATGAATCGAATCTATATGATGTGGAACTTGTAAGGAATAAGCTTCAAGAGCTTCACCATCGCCGGCAAGAGGGTTCTTTTCGAGATATTATTTTCTATATGAGAGCTGACCTTGTTAGAAATTTAGGTAATATGTGCAACCCTGAACTCCACAAGGGTAGGCTTCAGGTGCCAAAACTCATAAAGGAGTATATAGATGAGGTTACTACACAATTGAGAATGGTCTGTGATTTTGATTCAGATGAGATTCTGCTGGAGGAGAAGCTTGCTTTTATGCATGAAACTAGGCATGCTTTTGGTAGGAGTGCTTTGCTTTTGAGTGGGGGTGCTTCTTTGGGAGCTTTCCATGTTGGTGTGGTGAAAACGTTGGTGGAACATAAGCTTTTACCTCGGATAATTGCAGGGTCTAGTGTGGGGTCGATAATGTGTTCGGTTGTTGCTACTAGGTCATGGCCAGAGCTACAAAGTTTCTTCGAGGATTCTTGGCATTCTATTCAATTTTTTGACCATATGGGTGGAATTTTTACCGCTTTTAAGAGAGTCGTGACCCAGGGTGCTGTTCATGAGATCAGACAATTGCAGATAATGCTCAGGAATCTTACAAATAATCTTACTTTCCAAGAAGCTTATGATATGACTGGCCGAATCTTGGGGATCACTGTCTGCTCGGCAAGGAAGCATGAACCTCCTAGATGCCTCAACTACTTGACTTCACCACATGTTGTCATATGGAGCGCCGTGACTGCTTCTTGTGCATTTCCTGGTCTTTTCGAAGCTCAAGAGCTGATGGCGAAGGATAGAGGTGGGGAAATTGTGCCTTACCATCCACCTTTTAATTTGGGACCTGACAATGCTTTGGTTTCTTCGGCACGACGTTGGAGAGATGGTAGCTTGGAGATAGACTTGCCTATGATGCAGTTGAAAGAACTCTTCAATGTGAATCATTTCATTGTGAGTCAAGCAAATCCTCATATTGCACCTCTATTGAGGGTGAAGGAGATTGTCCGAGCTTATGGAGGCAACTTTGCTGCTAAGGTATAATTTGTAGGAATTATATTTTTTTCATTTTACGATAATACCCTTAGACATCAAAGTAATTAGTCCGTGCTAGAGGTTTTCTTACCCTGTATATTAGGTTATTATTGACCACATCTAACTTTCCTAGAGATTTTTACTTAGTTTGTTCGTTGACTAGATGAATGAGAATTCCAATAAGTTTTATATCTTGTGCTGCAATATGCTTCTTGGATCATTAGCTTCATAAAATGGTTTCTTGGTTCCGAATATTTAGGAATATGGTTTTGCTGCCTGCATCTGCGATTTTGCTATGTTTAATTTGTGACTTGGACTCTTTAAGGATAATGGATTATCGTTGGATCATAATGAACACTTTGGCGCTTGTTTGTGTCGAATGTAAATCTGCTCTACACTGGAAAGCACTTGAATATTGTTATGTTAGTTTGATAAAATGTTCTTGCATCTTTTAGGCATATCTTTTGCTGTCCCAGATAACTTGTGCAATAGAACACCCTTTTTCCCTGTTTGCCTTCCTAATATGTTTTTTGCTGTAAATTTTACCTTATTTTTGTGTTTTTAAGAAAATTGTACTTGCTGGCATGCAGATGCATAATATTTATTTATAAAACCTTGTAAGTTTTCACTGTTCTACTCCGGCAAAAGAAATAGTTAAACTAGGAAAACTATTAGAAACATCTTGGTCAGCGTATAGAGTTTGATCTAGAATAATGGCAGTATATAAACTGATAAAATTTTGGCTCCTCTCTTTGGAACTTTCAGAGGGTTCTTGTTGATGGTGTTAAACTAACCGAATTCGGCATATTTTTCAATAAAAAATGCAATCTGACAATATGCAGCTCAAAAGTTCTCTCATCGGTTCCACGGACAATTGTGAATTAGCTAATAAGTTTAGTAGGCTCTCCGGACTTCGATCTAGAATATTGTATTTCGGGTTTGGACTCTCCTCTCGATTCACGGCCTAATGTTTGAAAACCAGATATGTTTCCCAGTAAATCTTGTAAATATTTTTAACCATGTTGTATCATGGATAAAAAAATACACCGTTAGGAAGTTTTAGACTCTGGATTCATTTTTTGCTCTTCTGACCAATTTACGTCATAAATCTATGTTATCTGCATTATCTTTTTAAGAAGATGAAGATACTGCAGTCTTAAGTATTTTACATATGCAGCTTGCGCAGTTAACTGAGATGGAGGTCAAACACAGATGCAACCAGATATTGGAGCTCGGTTTTCCACTAGGTGGACTCGCCAAGCTGTTTGCTCAGGATTGGGAGGGCGACGTAACTGTCGTAATGCCTGCCACTTTAGCTCAGGTATATATCGACGATTGTATTTCGTTTATTTTTCAAGAAAACAACATCCCCACTCGATAAATGGAACAACTCCTTGCAAAACTAATAAATTAATAGCATTAGACGTTTTCTGATTCTTTCTTTGTGATTTTAGTTATCAAAGATAATTCAGAACCCATCTTACTCCGAACTTCAGAAGGCAGCATATCAGGGCCGGAGGTGCACTTGGGAGAAGCTCTCCGCTATAAAAGCGAATTGTGGGATCGAACTTGCTCTCGATGAATGTGTAGCAGTACTAAACCACATCCGCAGATTGAAAAGAAGTGCCGAAAGAGCAGCAGCCGCTTCTCAAGGTCTTGCCACCACCGTTAGGTTCAACGCATCTAAGAGAATCCCTTCTTGGAATGTCATTGCTCGAGAAAATTCGAGTGGGTCACTCGAAGATGACCTTGTTACAGATATCAATTCCACTCTTTACCAAGGAGTCTGTGCTTCCACCCCCGGGAAGATTTCAAGAAACAGGCGAGCACAAAGATACACGCATGAAGGAAGCGATAGTGAGTCTGAGACAGCTGATTTAAATTCTTGGACGAGGTCTGGTGGTCCCTTGATGAGGACAACCTCCGCAGATAAATTCATCGATTTTGTTCAGAATTTGGAGATTGAATCAAAAGTCAACAAAATGTCTGCGACCCAAATCAGTGGCAGGGATCAAAACATTAATCCCGGCTCAGAATTTGATAGGAGGGGCAATGGTAACCGAGCTCCCACCAGCAATTCGAGGATTATGGTTACCGAAGGTGATCTTTTACAGCCGGAAAGAATTCAAAACGGTATAGTTTTGAACGTCGTGAGGAAGGAGGTATTTTCACCCTCTAACAGGAGTCACGATTCGGAACACAACAGCTCTCCACGCGATTCAGTTCCCGAGTTCGTACAACTTGACATGCCTGATAAGGAAATGGACGATGTTTCGGTGTCCGAAAATGGAGACAGTGTTGGAGAAGACATGTGCATGGATGAATTCGAATCAGGCCGGTCCCGAAACAGTCATTTCGTGGAAGATGTCTGTGAGGAGCATGTAATGGATGGTTGATCCCTGTGTAATCCTTTTCATTGGAGGTCAACATTTGTATCAATAATTCCTTACTTAGGTTGCTGATACTATGAACACTTTGTAAATACGCTGAAACTGATTCATTAACTCTTACGAAATAAGTTGGGATCTGTGTTTGACTGCTTAACAGGCTGTTGTTTTGTTGGTATATAATTTTAAAGATTTGAATTACATGAAGGTATTAATTATGTTTTGTAAAGATAGCAATACCTCTGATGTTCTTGGTTTATTAGATGAAAAAGGTTATTAAATTTATTTATTCATGAATTTTTTAATTAGATAATTCATTTAATAGAATACATTTTTACTTTTATTTACAATTTGAAAAATTTAATAGAATACACGATGTTAATGAAGACCCAAGACATAGATATTTTGCAGAAGCTTCAAACCGAAAAAAGGTTTTATTTAGGTTGCTGGTTTTTTGGATGTAAAGTTAGCTATCATGCAGGTTCTTTATTCTGAAAATTAACTTTCTGGATGCAGAAAATTGAAAGACTGAATGGTATGCTGCATTCTCTGGACAATCAGTCATCAACCGAACATGTTTATCATGCTGGAAACAGGTGAATGATGAAGCCTTTTCTGGTGATTCACGATTTCTCTATGGCCATTCCTTAGAGTAAGGAAAATTTCATGTCGATCAAGTTATGTCATGGCTGAAGTTTATTCTGTTATTTTCTTATATGAGATATGGTCGCTTCTGATATCTTGATTGATTTATTTCTTCAAAGTTTTTTTTTCATCTAGACTTCTGCTTTAGAAAGAATATATTTTATGTTATCTAGGCCACCATTGCCATTTTCAAGTGGCACTCAGTTTAACTTCTCTGGAACTGCTGTTTGAATTTCTTGAATGCCATGCTTACTATATGTGTCTGCAAATAAAGAAGATTTTAGTTTTGATCCAAAACAGTGATTTCCAAAACAGTGATTTGGTGGGGACGCATACAGATCAGACTCGGTATGTGTAGTGCACAAGATTTGTAATAGGGAGTCCTTGCTTTGTAATATAGTATTTTTTAGCTTAGTATAGATTTGTTGTTTCTCATACAAAATGTTGAATGGACTGGCTGTTTATTTTATATCTAAGGAGGAAGCAAGAGAAGTACAGAGAAAAGTTTCAGAACAAGGGAAACCATCTGCTTTTGAAGACTTGCCTAAAGTTATTAAAAGGTACTGAACTAGTAGCCGCTTTCTTTTAGTCACCTCCTATGAAATCGGGTCGGTAACTTGTTTCAAATCACCTCCCTACAACTGAGATCGCTACTGAATGAGATCACATTACCGTCAATTTGTATGCTTTATGGCAAAAATGAAGTGGACTGGTTAATTCTTATTGTCATGTTTGATAGATTAACTTGAAAATAAACTGTTACTTGAAATCTGATGGTAATGGAGTACTATGTAAGCTGAATGAACGCTTGTAATTCGTTACCATAAAGTAACTGAAACTAGAAAATTTTGCTTGTCAATCAGAAATCATTTGTTTTAGTTATTTGAATTTGGAAGTCTGCTTGTCCTAGCTCTTTCATTTCTCTTTGAAGTGATTAATACCTTAATCAAATATCTCGATGCCTGGTGCTCTTATCATCATATCTTTTCTTTTTTTTCTTTTTGAATTTATTTTGGTTTTCGATTTCTTTGGCTGATATTGTTGATTTTTTCTTCAAAAAAAGTTATGGATTTGTTAGACATAAATTGGAAGTATTATTAGCATGTAATGTTAATTAATTTTAGTTCCATTTATGTTTGCATAATAAATATGTATGGCCATATGTCCTTTTTTCTCCCGTCTGGACTTTCTACTGCCTTCTTATCCTTTCAGGGAGATCAATCTGAGGGCGCTGGCTATACCACCATTGAAAGTGCCGTATCTTTATCTTAAATTTATGTGAATTAGGGAGATCATACTTCTCTCCATCTTTTATTCATGCCAGTTGGACTTTAGTTCAAGAAAGTGTAGCATGAACTACTATATCAGATTCCTCAAAGGGTCATGCTTGCTATTAATTATTGCTGCATTCTTTCTTCAACTTTAATATTTTTTTGTTTTGCTGTATCTTTTTTGCGTTGATTTAAGTACAATTTTATTCAAAATTGTCTTTCTGTTGCTTGTAAAACGGAACTTTATCATAGTGATTATCTTTTCACGGTACGCAAATCCTTTCTTAATGGATGAGTTTTGCTTTGGTTGATCTCACACATTTGTTTTAGTCTCTCCTAAGCTTTAGGCCTTCGTGTTACTTTGATTTCCTGTTTACATCAAGTGAGTTACGCTAGAATTTGTAGTTAAGGAGGAGGAGGAGCTTATATTCATTGTATGCAAAAACATGCAGGAAGACAGCTGCTTCATATCGAGAGCTAGAAGCTAGAAAAGGCCGAGTGAAAGATCTTGAGAAAATATACATGGATATGTTGATGAAGAAAGAGTTGCAGGTTCGGAACATATATTATTTACTCCAATTTTTCCTCGTTAAAGGCTTCGTTGGTGCAGAAGGAGGGTAGCAAACGCAAACTTCTTGAAGACGAAATGGTCAGTCCCACTTCAAGAACTGTGTATAAATGGCGACAGGAAAGAAAACGTTGAGAAGAACATCACATATGCTTTTAAGATTTCTTGAATGAGAGAACGAGGGGACGTATAGCAATTTCTTGAAGTTAATTTTAAGGAAATGCTTTGTTAATTGGAATGAGAACCAAAGATGTCAACATAATTTTACCCTGATTGATGTTGAAACTGAAGTATATTTGTCCATATCTCTACTTGTTGCTTATATGCCAAATTTTTGGTTCTTTTTATGAAGATTTTCTTGCAATTTTCCCTAAATCACTAGTTTTTACTACATTTAAGAAACAAAATCATGAATCTGATATGGTGATTTTTGGAATATGATGCTATCATCGAGGGTAAGTGAATAGGAGATGCATTCATCATGCATTGAGAATATTCTTAATATATGGTAATGGTAAGATCTACCCTAAGGACAATGTGCTTAAGGATAATATCAAAGTAACCGTGATTTCTTGCTTTGAATTGTCCTCAGGATAGCATCAAAGTAATTGTGATTTTCTTGCTTTGAGTTCCCCATAATACACTGAGTAATAAGAGTCAGATTCATCAAATTTCATTGTGAGGACAATTTACTGTATTTTAAAGATTATAATTTTATTTTCAAAATAATATATACTATAATTTAAATCTTCAGTGTTGAAAATTTTATGGGATAAAATAGAATTTTGATTTTTTAATTGTATTTCTTCAGATAAGTAATTAATATAATAATACTTTGGAAAAATATAATTTATTAATATTAAATTAAAACTAACAAAGAATAATTTGAGTTCAAAAAAATTGAATATGATATCAGATTTCAGGAAACGATTCAAAATTCCCAAGCAATAGAGTCCGAGTTCCTAAAATCGCAGGCAAATATAATGCTCTTGAGCCTCCTGAGAAAGTCCAAATTCACCACCGTTACCGCTCTAAACTTCCTCCTTTCCTCCACCCTCCGCCGCCAACATCCCCACTTCTCCACCGAAACCCGTTCTCTCTCAAAGGAAGCCCTTCAATCCCTAGTACTCTCCCGCTACCATCACGGCAAATTTCACAGCCTCCTCTCAGACGTCGTCGCTGCACCCGCCCTCCTCCTCACCGTCTGCCAGAGCCTCAAAAAACATGCCCCGGGGACTCCTCCGGCGCCGCTCACTCTTGATTCGGTCGCCACCCACTTCTTCTCCCTCCAAGACCTGTCCTTTGAGCTATACAATAATTCATTTGACGTCGAATCTTGCTGCATTCCTGTTTCTCAACGAGGGAAGAAAGGTACTTCCCTTGTGCTACCCAACTTGAAGCTTAGAGTTGTGATTGAAGCTATTAGGATTGTGCTTGAAGTCATTTATGATGACAGGTTTGCTACCTTTTGCTATGGCGGGCGAGCAAACATGGGCCGCCACACAGCGATTCGGTATTTAAAGAACTCGGTGGAAAATCCAAGTTGGTGGTTTAGTGTTAAATTTAATCATGACTTATTTAAGGCTGGCCATATTGGTAAGTTGAGTTTGATGATAGGGGAGAAAATTGAAGATGATGCATTTCTTGATTTGATAAGAAGGTTGCTTGAGTGTAAGGTAGTTAACATTGAATTGGGTGGGGTTTCTTTAGGCAGGGGGCTGCCTCAAGAATCTGCCTTGAGTTCTATTTTGATTAATGTTTACTTTAATGGATTTGATAAGGAAGTTCAACAATTACGGTTAAGGACGAATAAAGAGAATCCTAAGTTCACGGAAAATGATATTGTCTCGGCTGAAAGAGATTCAGACCATGTTTTTTATAAGCCATTGAAGATTTATGCTGTCCGATTCTTGGATGAGATATTGATTGCCACCTCAGGAACAAAGATGATGACTTTAGAATTGAAGAATAGAGTTGTGAAGTTTTTAGAACATGATCTGGATTTGAGAGTGGATAGACTTACAACTGTTATTCATAGCGCTGTTTCTGAGAAGATAGACTTCATGGGAATGGAGCTTCAGGCAGTTGCACCTTCAGTCCTCCGTCCGCCTAAGACAGAGAAAGCCATTAGGGCACGAAAAAAGTATCTTAGACAAAAAGAAGTCCGGCTTTTGGAGTTGAAAAACGCGAAAGAGAGGAATAGGAAGAAGTTAGGATTGAAGTTATTGAAGCATGTGTTCAGGAAGTTGAAACAAAGCAATGGATTCAAATTCGAGTTCCAGATTGAAAATGAAGTGAGACAAATTTTTCGCACCTGGGGCGAAGAAGTGGTTCAAGAGTTTCTTGGATCCGTGGATGAACAAGCTGAATGGCACCGAAAATTGTCTGCTGGTGACTTTCTCTCGTTGGAAAGGATTCGAAATTCTCTTCCATGTGATCTTATTGATGCTTATGACAACTTTCAACATCAAGTCGATACGTATTTGAAACCGGTGAAGGCTAAGAAGGTGTTGGAGGAAGAAGCGAAAAGAGTAGAAGAGGAAGAAGAACAGAAATACGCCAAAAGAACCATCGAGGATTTGTCGAAACTGTGTGTCAAAGTCGATGCACCCCTAGAACTCATTCAAAAGGCAGTCAAGATGGTTGGATTCACCAATAGCATGGGTCGTCCTAGGCCTCTAACTTGGCTTATGGTTCTTGAAGATATTGACATAATTAAATGGTATGCGGGGGTGGGAAGAAGATGGCTTGATTTCTATTGCTGCTGCCACAACTTCCGAACAGTGAAAATTATTGTAACCTATCATCTTAGATTCTCTTGTATCTTAACATTAGCAGAAAAACACGAAGCCACCAAGCGCGAGACAATGAGGCATTTCACTAAGGATTTAAAAGTTTCGAACATTAATGGAGTTGAAGAAGTGCACTTTCCTTCTGAAAAGGAGATCAAGATGATGGGAGATAGAAATCTTTCTGAATCGATTCCCGTGGATGGGGCATTGAATTTGGTTTTGATCCGATTAGCCTCTGATGAACTTTCTCACCGCTGTATTGCTCATTTCTGTGACAGCACTGATACAATCGTTTACAGGATTCAGTTACAGCAGAACCGCATAGAGAAAAAGTCGTTAGATAAGAGTATACGAGGTTGGACGATGGGCTCGATTCATGAGGGTTTACATAGAAAGTGTGCTCCCTTGTGTTATTTCCATGTAAGTGAGCTATATATGGGAAGATTGACTCTTCAAGACATGGATTGCACTGCGCTTTTGAACTTCGACTAATCGTTTGTTAAGAAAATAGTCATATTGTTCTCATTAGAACTTATGATTCTACTTGCAGCCACTCACTTTGGAAAAAAAAATCCCATAGGGCTAGGCGGCTAGCTTTACAGGACGCTGCTCCATGTATATGAAAACCCTTGTTTTCCAAACAAGAAAAAAACTAGGATTTTTGCTCTGTAACGTTGCAAATTACTGTGATTGCATGAACATTGATATGCATGGGGTATATTGAGAAGATGCAACTAAAAAGTGCTGACAAATCTTGCACCAAGGTTTCTTTCAGAGTTCGGGTTGCTCTTTCTTGAAAACTATTACAAGAAAATGCAACCGATCTTAGGAATGATGTTTTGGTCTTTTGGACTACATGTTTGAGTTTGATTTATTATTATATAGAATAGATTCAAAAATATGGTTTCAATCCCTAGAATTTGCGGCCTCTCTAGTATAGTCTCTGTTATTCCTAAAATCTTAGTTTGCTCAACTATTGCATAGTATACATGTTCGATCATTTCTATGAAGATGATGCAACAAAAGTCTTTGTTATTTGCTACTCATGGGATAAATCCAAACATACATCGGATATATTCTCATCAATTATATCACATATTGAATGGTTGGATCTATTGTTTTCGAATTAAGTGTCAAGTATTGGGCTCGATCAGGCCCATAACCCGGATGTCCCAAAGTTGGGCTTTACGATTTAAGACTACACAAAATATGACCTATTCGTGCGATTCCCAGTGAAATCCAAAAAAAAAAAAAACGTAAATAATCATTACCTTTCTGGAATAAAAGAGATATTTCAAAAATATTTTTATTCTTCGAAAATGTAAATGAGCATCTTAATATTATTTTTTTTATTTTTTAATCAGCATCCACTTCAGTAAAGAGCCAGCAATAAACGATTTCTTGCACAAATTCTGAATTTTTACAAAAATAAAATCGGACATCGGTGTTGGACACTCCCCTAAAAATCGGACATCCGTGTCGATAAGGGCGATGAGCATGTCCGATACAGAAATGACATTTTTTTTGGGTTAATTGTACAATTTACAAGTTTTTTGCTAAAATGAATTTTAGATGTCTTAGCTAAACTCTATGTTAATCGAAGTAATATACATTTGATGTTAGTATGTATTATAATATAATAATTTTAGTGACGTGCATTTATTTATATGCTTTTTGAATTGGTAAGAATATATTTGGTGTTAACTTTTATTTGTACGTGTTTGTTAAACTTTATATTAATTGAAGTAATATGTATTTGATGTTAGTATGAATGTATTTATTTAGATCCTTCTTGAATTTGGTAGGAATATTTTTGTTGCTTTTACGCTGCTTTAGAATTTTAAAAATGTGAATTTTAGTATTTAATATATATAAAAATATATAGGCGTGTCCTATCCATGTCGCATCCTAAAAATTTTGAAAATTTGTGTCGTCGTATATGCGTTGTTTCGTGACGGTGTCCATACATCATAGGTCATTATCCATAAGTCTTCGTTATAACCTCGATCATTCAACCTTGATAAAATTTCTAAATCTTATACATTTCCTGGAATAAAATTCACTCTATAACAATAATGTTAATATACGAGTCCATGTACATTACTACTCCCATATATAAATTTATGCATCCAGTATTATTAACTACACATAGTTTACTTGTCAATATAACGAAAATAAATTTTATAATTCATGTCAATTTTTTTTTCAGAGCGAGATAAATCTAGTGAACATGTGGCATTAAGTGGGTGTTTATAAATGCTTTTGCAAACTGTTTATCAGCTTTTCAGATAAAAAAAGCAGATTTTGAGTGTTTTATTTCATTGCTTGTTTCTCTAAAAATAAGCAGAAAAAAACAGAAGCTGAGAAGCAGACCATGATATGCTTTTGATTGTTTTAAGTTATTTGGTGCCAGTTTTATAATTAAATAAAGTTTACTAAGATGCTTTTTTATTTTAATAGCAAGCACTCAATGATTTTGCTTAAAAACAAATTTTTCCAACTTTAAGTAAAAGTAACATTAAAATGCTTTGAATAAGCAATTACAAATATACCCTAAATATAACAACATTTATTAGTGGGGGTGGTAAAATATGGTTAAGATAGTAATAATAACAATATATATATAACGTTAAAAAGAAATTAAAAGATGACAAGACTAGACAACCCCACGTTTTGTCGGGGCTTAGGGACCCACCACCCCCCTCCATCCCTCTTCACTCATTTAAAGCTGCTGGTTAGTTTAACCCCTTTGTCCTTTTCTTCCTTACATATTTGTATTCATTCATAATAATTATTTTTGTTGTCCAAATAATTTCGATGTTAAATTTATAAAAAAAAATTTGACCAATATAAATAATTGCTCTGATAACCTTATAATATTATTTTAAGGCTTGCATCTCGTGTGTGTGCTCGCGCGCATACACACAAATATATATATACACACACTATATATATTTTATTTGACTTTATTCCTTAAATATATTTTTATTTTATATCCGAGATTAATGTTACATGAAATCCGTTTGTTCTTGGTGGTTATTGAATTATGGGTTTTATATGCATTTTATACGAGTTTAACGACACGATTCAATGGATTTTTCAATTTATATATGTATATACAAAAGAGCAAACCGGATGCACAAAGCTCCTACAATGCGTGTGATTCGGAAGGGGTCGGATACATTAGGTCTATTGTACACAGTTTTTCCTTGGTGGTTGTTGAATTATGGGTTTTATATGCATTTTATACGAGTTTAACGTCACGATTCAATGGATTTTCAATTTATTTTCTTATATATGTATATCTAAAGGGTAACTCGATGTACAAAACTCATGCTATGCACGTGATTCTGAGGGATCGGGCCAATTGGGCCTATTGTACGTATTTTTTCCTTGCATGCAAGAAGCTATTTCTACGACTAGAACATATGACCTCCAGATCACATGACATTAACTTTACCAAGGCCAAAGACCTCTGGCACCTATCACTTTCGTATAGCCAATTCATATCTTTACATTGTAGTAGTTCATAATTTGATTAATCAGAAAATGCCTTAAATGTAAGTTGAGATATAAATTCCAAAACGGTCACATTATTCATTAAGTAATTATAGAAGTTGGTTTGGTTATAACTTTATATTAATTAAATCGAGAAAAATTATTTGTCGTACATATTCTATGATATCTGAGTTTTAAATAAATATAATATAAAATTAAGTAATGTGATCCTCCCAAAAAATATCATCCAGCATTCCCCTCGACGGTACCTGAAAACCACAAAAATCGGTTAATGTGACCTCTCTGATGCCTCAATGAGAAGATGGAATGAGAAGATGGAATGCTCACAGGAGAAAATAAAAAGTGAAAAGTAGGAGAGACCTCCTATATATATATATCCCAAAATGAACATATATAATATATTCATTATTTATATATATATAAAAATATACAATTTTGTTCATTTTTTTACCTGTAGTGTCCTACAAGTCTTGATATCGGGTTATTTTTTAGCTCACTGTAAAATATTATATGATATGAAGAAATATACTGATGTGTTATCATGACGTGTATTATGATGCGGAAAAAATATCTCAGAATATAGGTTGTTAATATAATAAATGATTGGTAAACCGGAAATTGGGGCTCTCTTTGACTTATTCAAAGTTGTTATATGAATTATGAAGCTCATTAAATGAAGAATACAAAATAAAAATAATTTTGTCGAAAGTCATAAAAATTGAAAAATTCCACTGGGACCATTGGTTTCATGGCATGCAGCAGATCTTATTAACTGTACAAAAGCTTCTCCAGTGCAGTAACTTCAGTCAGTTCTTTATTCAGAAATGAAAGACGGATCAGTGACAATAAAAAGAGAGGCAAAAAGAATTAACCAAATATTGACGAATACAGTGAAATGACATCAGAGAATCGTAGTTTCATTTAGCATAAATTTCAAAATTGGTGGTATAAAATAGAGGTTTTACTAATATGAATCCTAAAAATAATCAAATTCAGTCTCACAAAAATTATTTTTAATCAATACTAATCTCAAATTTTTATGACCAATTAAAGATAGTCTCACAGAAACTGTATTTTATCAAAAGTAGTTCTAAATAGCCCTATTCAATTACGAGACAACTTTTGATAAAATAAAGTTTATGTAAGACTATATCTGATTAATCCAAAAAATTTGGACTAATATTGATTAAAAATAATTTCTGAGGGACTATACTTGATTAAAAACTTGGGACTATTGGACATTTTTGGTATTTTCCTCTTCTAGTTTATATTTAATTTAGTTTCATTTTGGATTGAATTTATTTAAATATTATATGCTATACATGTCTAGACATAATTCTATTAGTTAAAATAGTTTTTAATTAATTGAAACATTAATAATTTATTATATATAGTTATTTAATGATATATATATATATTAAGTTAATCAATTAAATGTGAATTCATTTATCAAACAAATATATATTAGGTAAATAAAAATAATACAGGGAGAATGAAAAAAAACTTATATTATTTTGTTACATGAAAAGTAATATAGGAACCTCTAAATATTTAAGATAATTAATCGGTTTCGGTATTTTATAAAACTTAATTTGTATGTGTATGTGTGAATGTGTCTGTGGTTTGAAGTATTTACTAATTAATTGTTATAATCCTTGATAAGACAAAAATTTACCAGATTAATTCATGAATTTGTCAGCAAAAACATTTCTCTTTATATATTCTCATATATTTTTCGAATTAATTATTGTTTGTCTTCTGTGTAATTTTCATATAAAAATTTATGAAAATTACTTGACAAAATAATAATTGTTGTGGTAATTTAAAAATCGATCTCACTTCTATATACTCGCTTGAAAATTACTTGACAAAATAATAATTGTTGTGGTAATTTAAAGATCGATCTCACTTCTATACACTCGATTCTGTAAATACCAACATATATATATATTTATGTATCTTAATCTTTTTTATATATATTTATGTATTTTGATCTTTACAAAAACTCAGTCCATCATATAAGTTTTTTCCTTTAAAAATGGTAACGTGAAAATCAGTGCCCCAAAGTTTGAAAGAAACATTTTACAGAAAAAACTGATACCTCAGAAAACCTCAGCATACGTACAATTGTCCTGTAATAATAACAACAGGGATCCGCCTGTAGAGGAAACTAACTTGCTGACAAAATTGAATTCGTGAAAAGGACTGGCGAAACGTGTCAGTCTGATCTAGGGTTTAGGTTTAAAACCTTACATGATCGTACGGCTGATAGGAGCTGCTGCGTGTGCGTGAGACTGACAAGGTGGAAGGAGAGGTCAGATCAAGAGTATTTACCATATTCTTTCACATGTATTTGTGGTATAGTCACATCACACGACTAATGGTAATAACTCTTCTGTAATTAGTTTTGAACCCTGATCAAATGACGGTGAGTTTGTAAATAAATATTTTGTCCTAATCACATGTAATAAACTGTTTATTTTAATAAACTATATATTTTCAAATCACATTGGGGTTCGTTGTCAAAAACCACAATTAAAACATGCAACATATATTCTCAAAAGATTTGAGTTATACAGCACATTTTAACTATTTACATTTTTTACCGTAGACAGGGGCATATGCATGATTTTACTAATGGGGACAACAAATATCAAAATAAAAAATAGATGAGAAAAAAAATTTAGGGGATCAAACTATAATTTAAATGAGGATAAATATGTATTTTTTTGAAGGTAAAATGTAATTTTTTTAAAAAAACAAGTTAGGGTAAAAAATTTTTTTTTTTGGCAAGGGCATTTTTTTTAGAATTGAATTGTTAGAAATAATAATTGCTAATTTTAGTTGGATGAATCCTTTGATCACACTACGATTGCGAGTAAAAACAGTCATTATGAAATTTATTTATCAGTTAATCTAATCACCTATAAATAATTTTAGATTCTTTCAATAAAGCTGAAGACTACAATATAAGTTTTACCTTGCTTACATGTCCTTACATAGTCAAGAAACGGTGTCCTTACCATGAATTCATTTAAGTTCTCTATCGGTTTTTTAATTACATATTTTATAATTGTGTGTGTATACATGACGGATTTAGAATTTAAATCGAGGGGGACAAAAAATTAAAAATGGAGAAAAATACTGTAACTCTGGTAAAAGTACTGACTTGGGCAAGACCTGACTTGGGCAAGACCTCTATCATGGCCACCCCCAGGTCGGTCTCAGTAAGATCTCCACTTCGACCACCCCAGCTTGGCCGCGATGATGATCTCCACCTTGGCCATCCCAGGTCGGCCTCGAGAATGACCTCCACCTCAGCCACCCCTAGGTCGACCTCCATGAAGAGCTACACATGAGGAGTGATCTCATAAATCAGAGACACAGAACATATATCCGTATACGAATAATTCTTAAAAGCTGCAGAATTCGTACAAATAGTACAATAGTTGTCTGTGGTCCCCATCACTGGACTCTGACCCCTGCCTTCAGCATCAGACAATATCCCCTAGACCTTGGGTAGGTAGTTATAGGTTGTCTCCTCTATTCTCATATAAATACCATGAGGCAATAGGGTCAAGAGGGGTGCCAACACCTCTTTCTTGGGGGGGGAAGAGAGCAGGTCTTCTTCCTCCTCAAGAACAAGCAGCACCCGAAGTCTTCTTCCTTCACGATTTTCATTTCTTAGCTCATTTCTTGTAAAAGAAGACACTGTAAATCACACACTTGTTATAGTGAAATTTATACCGGACTAGGTCCCGTGGTTTTTCCCCATCTTCTGGGGTTTTCCACGTAAAAATCTTTGTATTCTATTTATTTCTTGATTATTAGTTTATTGTTACAAAAATCGAACCAAAAAATGAGGTAACAAATATTTTAGGGAGCAAAAAATAATTAGGGTAACAAATTTATTTTTTTTAGAGATGATATTTGTCATCTCTTACCTTTGCGTCGACCACTATATATATATACACACATACATACATGAACAATTAAATAATGGATGTGGCCTAGTGGCATTTTTAAGTACTTTTGATTCAAGTTGCACTAAGTAAAGATCAGCTTATACAATATGTCACACAAATGCATATCAATAGTTAATTAATATATCGACATAGGTATAAACTCATTTTTGTATGTGCGTACATGGTTGAGTGGACAGGTCTAGAAAGAGAGGCCACTATAAGATATTGGGATAGGAATAAGTATTTTGAGCCTCATATGTTGGTAGGGTTTCAATTTCCATAATAGGGAGTCAATGGAGAATATACACACATATATATATATATATATATATATATATATGAAAGTGGAATTTCATAAAGTTTCATATTCTTTATGCATAAATGGGATATGTTCTATTTAAAGCTAGCAATATTTTGGAGGGACTTAATGATTTAACATCAAAATCCTACTATATATTTAACAAGGGTAAATTAAAAAAAATAAAAATTGTCGAATAGAATTGAGGTTTTTGCAATACCAGTTCCAAATAGGAATGGCAACGGGACGGGTATGAGACGGGTTTGGACAATCCCAGGACCCGTCCCGCTACACATAAAACCCGGACCCGCCCCGCTTAGACCCGTGAACCCGGCTGGTTTACCCGCCCCGCCCTGGTTCCAGATTATTTTATTTTTTATTTTTTAAATTTTTTTTAATTTAGAAATCAATTTTGAAACACAAAAGTTGAGTTTTGTGATTAAATTTCAAGTTTTCTCTAGTAAATATTTATAATAAGCATTATAAAACTATTTTAAGCTACTAAATATTATTAATTTGCTCTTATTTCCTTCAAAATGTCCAATTTCTTTAACATGAACACATGAATTTTGATATAAATTAAATAATGACACTTTATTGTTCAATCAAAGATGTAAAATGTATAATCGATATCAATTTTTTTTTAAAAAAATAAAAATGTATAGTGGGGTGGGTCCGGCCAATCCCAAGACCCGCCCCGCTTCCAAACCCGGTTGAAGCGGGTCCAGACCCGCCCCGACGGGGCTGTTTCAATGTGGGTCCGGATTTGGACCCGTCCCATTGCCATCCCTAGTTCCAAACTTTTAGTACTATAGAAATTGTTTTTAATAAAAATAGTCGAAACTTTAGTTTTTAATCAATACTAATCCCAAAATTTTGTTAAATCAAAAGTTGTCTCGAAGGCTCCTATTCTATTATGATGAGACCACTTTTGTTACAATTAATTTATGTGAGACTAAATTGTTAGACCATTTATGCGAGACTACTTTTGATTAAAATAATTTCTGTGAACTATATTGGATTGGTCCTAAAAGTTTGATACTAGTGTTAGAAAAGTTCATATCCCCTATTTAACAACATTATTTTTTCATCATAATAGAAATATAAATATTTGAAAAATGGAAATTATTAAAAATTAAATGATATATGATGTCTTGCTCTTATTAAGTGTATAACAATCTAAAGGCCTCCAATATCATCTGCAGGAATTTTATATGCTTGGTATTTACATGAAAAATAAACTTTAATCAGAAAAAAGTTGGAAAACAAGAAAATTACCGTAGGTTGGTCCTTGGAAAAAGTTTGATCTGATAAATATTAGACGAGCCATATTTCAAGGGTTTGTTATATAGAAAGGTTTATCAAACTAAAACGTAATTTAGTAAGGATGTGTTTGCAATTGCTTATTCAAAGCTCTTCTATATTGCTTTTGCTTAAAATTTGAAAAAGTTACTTTTAAGCAAAAACATTGAGTTTTTGTTATTAAAAGAAAAAAATAGCTTAATAACCTTCAATTAATTACAAAATTGCCACCAAACAACTTAAAGCAGCAAAAACAATGTCATAACCTGCTTCTCTGCTTCTGCTTTTTTTTTTTCTGCTTATTTTTAGAGAAACAATAACAAAAATAAAGAAATAAAACACTCAAATCTATTTTTTTCTCCGAAAAACTGATAAGCAGTTTACAAAAACATTTACAAACATCCAATAAACTTGAGTTCTAATAATTTTTTGATAAGGAAATATTATAATAAAACTGGGTGCAAGTTATACTAAATGAAAAGGTCTAAGGTCTTAAAGCCCGAGAACAAGCTTGTCCGTTAAAGAAATTTCGCTCAAAATGTATGAACGACTCATCAGCCAATCATTTTTAGACTATAAGAGCTCGGAAAATAAATTACTTCAAACTAGGGCTGGTTAACGGATTGATCCGATCCAGAATCGGTCGGTTCTGGATCCGATAATTCTGGAATCGGTCCGATCCGTTAAGAAACCGGATCGAATCCGGTTCCGATCCAACCGGTTCCAACTCGGAACGGTTTTTTTTATTTTATTTTATTTTTCCGAAAAATTGAGGTTATATTTACCAATATAAAAAAAATTAATTTTTTTTAAAAATAACTGACCGGTTCCGGTTCAGCCCGGTACCTTATCCTTTTGGTCCGGAACTGGTAAGATACAGGATCCGAAACGGTAGAACCGATCCAGACCGGTATCTTACCGGTTAGCCAGATTTCGGTTCCGAACCGGGCTAATCGGTCCGATTTTGGGCCGGGTCCGGATTAACCTGACCCGTTAAACAACCCTACTTCAAACCACGTCCACAATCTAATTTTAATCTCATCCATTAGCGATAAGATCATTCAATAGCGATATGGCTTTTAAATTTTAATTTTTGTTGAATTTGTATAATGTAATAAATTTTTTTCTAAAATAAATGAACAGAGGCAAATGTAGATCTAAAGAATTAAAATAATTAAATCTTTCCGTATTTGGAAACTTGTCTCTAACATTATACTCTATATTAGTGAACTTCCACTTTAGTAGCTTTATTGTTTTCACACAAATCATGACCCCAATGTCGTAATAATTCCACTAGCTCAAAAAACTAAGGTTCTTTCACTAGTCCGTTAGGTTATAGAAAACAATATTTTGTACTAAAATTATTTTAAAACCTGAATGATTGTTACCATGTTACTTTTAAAATGTATTTTGCTAGCTATGATGCACGACACTTTTGAAAATCATTTGGTGCAGTGTCAGACACTTATAGGACACAGACACTCTTCGGGCACCCCTCCGACACATATCGAACACGACACGTCACAATGTCTGTGTTGTATCGTATCACCGTGTCAGTGTCCATGTATCATAGGTTGCTAGCTAGCTGATAAAATTAAATTATTACACAAGAAAAAATATTAGAGAGCTTTCTCAACTTTTTTCCCCATTAGGAAACCTCAATGTGACAAGGTGGGACCAAACCATAAACAAGTTTTTTTAAGTCCATACCCGCGAATGCATGCTGTGTTTTCTGCGGTTGTCATCTCTCGTGGTTTACGACCGGCTAGTGTAGTACTTATCGATTTTTTAATATAATTCATGTTTCTGATAAAAAAAAGATTATGATATTAATTTTAATGATACAATAGGATGCATCAAAATTTGTAATATCTGAATTTATATCTTATACATTAGTCTGGTTTGGAATTGTCACAGTCGGCAAAGTAGCACCAATTTCACACGTTGAACAACACATTACATTATTACCTAGAAAGAGATACGCAGAATGTTGGATATACTATGTGGCAATAATAATATTTTGTCTTAACAAACAAAATTTAGTCTATTTGGTTTGCCAGATTAGTATAGGGTGATACACAATCCTACTACAAAGGATATAAGCAGCCTGATTACTTTCTCTGTGTTGAAGTATGTATATATATGTGTATATTTTTATATGTGTTGACATTTGTAAGATTGATTTTATAGAAATGAGACCGATTTTATCCTGATCCAATTTTCTATCACGTTCAATGCCTTCAGAGAGTTGGATTGCATTATGACAATGTGTAAATTGGGGCATCTGGTATCATAGAAACAACTTAATTTTCAAAGGCGGTGAGATGAACTTGGTAAAGCTTTTGGAATGCATTAAAATTAGATCGTGATTTTGGTTAAAAGCTCATAAAGGTATTCTCTGTCTCTTTGACAGACAGGTTTCTTGAACCCTTAGTTTGCTTGAGACATTTTCTGTGTAATCTTGTGGGTCTAGATCCTGGTGTGTAGCGTCTGAGGTGTTGTTGACTTGTAAATTTTTGAGTATTTATGGTACTCTTTAATTCAAAAGCAAGTTTCCTAATGTACCGAGTTGACTATTTCTCTCCACATTCGTATAAAAGCAAAATGGTTCAGTCAAATGAATGGGATATGAGTCACACAATGTAATAATACCAATCAAGACCTACATTTTTTTGTCAACGCCATTTTCTGATCTTTTATCAGCCTTTGAGACATCATTTCAACAAGTCAAAACTCCCTGAACCTCAATTATGAAACTTTTGTAGGGTTGAGGACTTGAGGTATGAGGATTGAAGAGACTTTATTGATGTGTAATTTTGATGATTCTCAAATGAATGTAGAGATCTTAGGTTAGTTGATCAATTGACTGGATATGATCCCACCATTGCGTTTACTTGTGGAAATCAACTGGCACAACATGATGATTTTGACTCCTCACTAATATTAAGTGTGGTATAACATAACAATATAGCTGGGTTTTTTGTAACAAACCCCTTGTGATTTTTCAATTAGGCAGTTTACCTCCATATAGTTTGAAAATATGCAGTTTGCATATCTGTGGTTATCAAAATAGACAGTCCACCCACTATGTTTTGAAAATAAACAGTTTACCCCATATTGTTTGTGAATAGGTGCAAAACATCCCTTCCATGTAAGAAGACGATGTGCTATGTCTTGCAAACTACATGTAGTAAACTATATATTCCAAACCACATGAAGATAAACTGCATATTTTCAATCAACAATGGTGCAGACTCTTATGACAAATCACCGCGGATAAATTATCTATTTACGGTATTATATGGGGCTTAAATTGTCACTGACTTGAATACAGCTAGATGGATAAAGTTATTTGATACATATCCAGTTAGATAGAGTATATGTTATTTTAAAGTTACTGGCTTTTACAGCAAGTGGAAAATAACGTATAAAAAAGGTTTAGCTAGTTTATGTTTGGATTGGTATATTTAAAATCATGAGCTCATATCATAGATTTCAAATCAATTTGACTTGTTCGGATTAATTAAATTTAGACGAATTTCAAATTCACTATCGTTTAGTTTATGCATATTTATTAATAATTATGAAATTAAATTCTTTGAGAATTTATCCATCCTAACGACGCCTTAGTTGGTTCAAAGTAAGTTGAGACTAAGGGTTGGCCGGTTGGGAGATGTTAAAATAGTTGGTAAAAGTAGTTAGATACAGTGTTTTCAAAATCGGACTGGACGTAAAACCGATGTCCTTACTGGTTACAGATTCGACCGGTTTACCATTGGTTCATCCGGTCAGAATGATGTAATATCTGTATTTAATTTTTGTAAAATATTTATAACATGTATTTGTAAAAGTTTAATAAAAGAAATATCATTGTAGAAACATAGCATCGAGACCAAATTTTACACTCTCACTAATTTCATCTATTTAATTTTATAACTATTTTTTGTAAATATAAACTTTATATATAAAAGAATTAATTACAAATATACTAGTTACTCATGTATATTCCAAATCTATATTATATTATTCAATAATGAGCTATTATATTATTACAAATACTTTAGTATTGATTATCAAAATTAAGAGAAGTTTATTTTTTGATATAATATATTACTTTTTGCTTTTATATATAAGACTTGATACAAATATCAAAAGCATATAATAGGTAAAGGTTAAAACTCATAGTTGCATGGAGTTGATGCAATACAAAATTAGATCTACTATATATAAATAAACTCCATGGAACCTCCAATCATGGCAAGACAATTGACACGAAATCCGCCAATTTAAAAGCAAGAAGTGAATTTTTTTTATTAGAAAGTCCATACCTTGCCTGTATACCAAGAATTGTTGCGTGAATGTGTCCGGTGAAAAACAATTGCATTTTAGGGTTTTGGTTTTCTATTGTTTAATATGTGACGATGTAACATTTTATTTAGGAATGAACGATAAAATCTGAAAGGGGTAACAAAATAAAAATTGGAAAACTAAAAAAAGAGAGTTACGATCGGTTCAACCAGGTTGATCAGTTCACCGGTCAACCGATTTTTGACCGGTTCTCACCGGTTTGCATTGGTTTTTGTCCTGCAAATTTATGGGGTTAACCGACTCGGACCAAGCACCAGTCATCGGTTGGACCGACCAATTCGGGCCGGTTTTAAAAACATTGGTTAGATAGAGCGTGACATGTGATTTTTTAATTGATGTTTTAAGGGTATTTAAAAAGGCACATGTTTCTCGGTGGAGCATAATTATCTGACAAAAAATGTCAATTCACTTTGGCTTTAGTCATAAAATTGGAGCATGCAATTGGGAATCAAATGATTACTTGGGATTATGGATGTAAATGAACCGAATCGAGTCGAATATGTACAAAATTTTAATGTTTGAATTCAGCTCGAAATAGTTATATTCGAGCTCGAGTTCGATTCGAAGTTCGAATAGTTTTAAAAATTTGGCTCGAGTTCGGCTCGAATCAAAGTTCGAGTTCGGCTCGAAAATATTTGAACATGTTCGCGAGCTATTGCTCGAAAATAAATACTCGAAAGGTTCGAAATATATTTATTTAATATATAACTATATTATATGAATAAAATATTAAAGTTCGCGAGCGGCTCTTGAACTATCGAACAAAGTAAGAGCTCGAGTTCGGCTCGAAAAAAGTTCGAATATGTTCGAGTTCGGATCGAATTCAAGAATTTCCAATACGAATCAATACTTTTCGGGCCGGCTCGAAAAGTTTGTGAACATGTTCTATTCGTTTACACCCCTACTTGGGATTTATGGAATTCTTCTAAGTTACACCATGGGGTAATGTCTCAAAATGATCCAACACACACCAAATATTATGTTAAAAAACCCTACCATAGATTTAACATCATGGGCATTATCCCATGGGGTAGCATCAATAGGAAATGCAAGTCTCTGTAGAATACTTCTTGCAACACTTCAACATGCAAGATTTTAAGCCAATTTCGACCCATCTTCCTCGGGCGAAGCTTCTTCTTCTTCAAAACGCACTCGAACTCGGGCTCCACAAGGCGTGATGAGCTGTAGTTCTAGTTTCTAAGTTTGGGTCTTAGTGGTACTTTTTATTTGGTTGTGATTTCCGGTGCAGGAAGAGGAAGACGTTCATGAGCACGGGGGATAGGGAGCTCCCTTGGGGTATTCCCTTTGTGCGGTTAGAGTAATCATTCCCTTCCTTGTCCTCTATTTTCGAGAAGAGAGTACTGCGTGGCGCGTTTAGATCCCCATTGGGGGTGACTCACTAAATCAAGTCTAGACTTTAAAAAACAGTAAAGCCAACAGACATATAAAAACTGGTGCTATTGCGGCTACACCTACTTCAAGTTATCCCCGGAGATGTGTCCTAGTAGTGGAGCAGAGATGATGGAGATGTCTCGAGTACCGTATGCATCAACGGTGGGAAGTTTAATGTTCGATAATCTGTACAAGACCAGATATTGCACAAGCATTGCGAGCAGTCAGTCGGTACATGACGAATCCTGGACAAGAGCATTGAAGTACAGTTAAGAGAAACCTTAGATACATTAAGGGTGCCTCAAGTGCTGCATTATGTTATGGAGGATCAGATTTTACACTCACGGGCTATGTGGATTCAGATTATGCATGTGATCCGGATAAAGAAATCTGTACTACTGATTATGTGTTCACACTTGCAGGAGCAGTAAGTTGGGTTTAAAAACTGCAAACAATTGTGGTGTTATCTACAACGGAGGCAGAATATATGACAGCTACTCAAGCTTGTAAGGAGGCAATACGGAATCAAAGGTTATTGGAGGAGCGCAGATGCAAACAAAAGAAGATTACTTTGTTTTGTGACAGTCAGAGCGCTTTGCACATTTCAAGGAATCCAGTCTTTCCTTTCATGATGAAACACATTGGAGTACAATTTCACTTTGTGCGGGAAGTGGTAGAAGAAAGAAGTGTGGATATGCAGAAAATCCATACGAATGAGAACCTAACTGATATTCTCATAAAGCCAGTTAATACCAATAAGTTTGAGTGGTGCAGATCTTGAAGTAGCCCAGCAGAAACGTGAGCAGCATGATACAACAAGTTTGAAAAGATGTGTGAAGATCTGTTTGATTCTCAATCAAATCTCCAAGTAGGAGAAATGTCGGCAAAGACTTTCAAAGTCTTCAAAAAAAAGAAAATGTGGGAAAGTCGTGTGCTATTAAAAGAAATGGTTGAGCAGCAGGGGTTGGAGGTTGGAAGATGTGCGTTTAATGCACATTCTCAACCATATAAATAGAGTTCTTCTGTTTCATTTCAAATCATCCCATTTTCAGATAGCGAGATGTTGTAACCCACAAAATATTATGGTGGAATCTTTTCATTTTGCCGGTGGTTTTTTACCCTATTAATTTTAAGGGTTTTCAACGTAAATTGTAGTATTCATTTTTATTCTTCACTTTTCGGAATTTTCTCTCTCATTTATGTTGCTCCTGGGGCCAACATGATGTTATTCAAAAATAATATAGTTTAAGCGGTGATACGACAGCTTCACAATTACGAACTAAAATTATGTGATGGCCGAGATGAATTAGAACTAATTAAGTATAAATAACCAAATGAGTTCTTCTTTTGAAGGTAATGTTTCATACACACGATATTGAGTATTCTTATACTCGTGTGTTACTTTTAGTACTGATTTTATTTAAATATCGGAGGGTTTCGTTGGAAAATCTTTCTGGCGCCTGTCTGATCTTTCTTTCATGAGTGTATGAGGACAAAATTCAAAGAGTTGAATGATACAATTATTCTCTGAAATAGTAAAGTCGCCCCAGTCATAATTTTAAGGTAACACTAAATATTGTCCATTAAGTTGTATTGTTTCTGATTTGTTTCTCTATTCTTTCATTTCTATCATTCCATTTTTAAGCAAGTATATTAGTTCTTCACATAGATTTCTGATTTCAGTACCATTTGTATAAAATCTTATGCAAAGCTATTTTTTCTCTTCTGTTAAGTTATTGTAATACTCTTTGTTGCACTTAAGTAGGGATGAATTCCATTCTATCATTGCTCGAGTTAGTTTTTATATCTGCGTCTTTGTTCTGTAAGCTGCCACTTATCCAGAGGAGGGAAATGAAAATCTTGATATTGTAAAATTCGATGACAATTGATGATTTTTATGATCATTGATCAATAATGGCGACCATGGGTGAGCCCATCATCACCATTTTTGTATACATATCGCAATTCAAACCAAAAGAGATCTAGGAGTTGATGGGATTTGAGAGATACACTGTCGTCATACTCTTGTTCTCGAGGGTTATGGTTGTTATAACATTTGCTTGTGGCCCTTGTATTGTGGAAAATGATGTTTTTCTAATCAAAATGCGATTTCCAAACC
Source organism: Haberlea rhodopensis (assembly GCA_907163345.1). Classification (NCBI taxonomy): domain Eukaryota; kingdom Viridiplantae; phylum Streptophyta; class Magnoliopsida; order Lamiales; family Gesneriaceae; genus Haberlea; species Haberlea rhodopensis. The sequence goes on from CAJQUN010000078.1 coordinate 294,672, forward strand.
AGCTGTGCGAGCTCCTGCAACTCTTATCATTGGTTGCATTTGCAAAATATGCTCTAACCACTGTCAAAATGTGGATTTTGTGGAATCTATTCCGGCCTTTAATCGTAAAGTTGTACATAAGGTTTTTTCCTATCATGTTTAACCCATTGTCAAATTAACCCCTGCGGTTTTCTAAATAGTCAGATCACCCATGTGGTCACTATTGTTTGAAAATGGGCATTTTAACCCCATTTCAAATAGGTAATTTACCCTCCGTGGTTTGAAAATATAGTATTTAACCATGTGATTTGTGAAAATAGACAGTTACCCCCTTGTGGTTTGCAAATAAACTGCATATTTACATACCACGGGGGTTAAACTTGTTGGAAAACGTGAAATGAATTAAATTTAATTTTTTTTTTATATACTCGATCGATCGAGCACAGTTGCTCGATCGATCGAGCGTACCAGAATTTTTCTGGTTGGTTTGCTACAGGAGCTCGATCGATCGAGCGGGGTGCTCAATCGATCGAGCCCTGTTTCAAATTTGTGAAATGGTTTGTCCATTGATGTTTAGGGTGCGATTTTTTGCCAAATATTGCCTCCAAATGGTGTCATTTGGACTTGGTTTTTGGTCTACTATATAAACAACATAAAACCCACTTGATTTAAAAGAGAATTTCGAAATTCATTCATATATTTTTAGTGAAATTCGAGAGCATTTGTTGTTCATCAAATTGAGTGCTTTGAACCTTTATGGTTTGATGACTTGTGATTTGGAGTGCTCATATCACAAGACATAGTCGTTATATCTTGGAAGATAAATTGCCATAGCAAACCATTAGCACCATAGCCGGACAATATTGTTTTAATGACGGAGATTACAAATCTCGCCTCGACATAAAAACTTATTTTGAAGCCATTGTTATTTTTTCCTGATATACACTTTGAGATAAATTTTGAACAACAATCTTAAAACAATATTCATGCAATACAAATGGCTTCATCGAGTGCAACAACGACTCCTGTTCATCATGGTGAAAGGCCTGAAAAGTTCAATGGGAACGATTTCAAGCGGTGGCAATAAAAGATGCAATTATACTTGACCACACTGAGTTTGGCAAGGTTCTTAACCGAGGAGCCTCCTACGGTAGAAGAAGGAGAGACTGACACCCAAAAGAGGGCGTCACTGGAATCAAAGCGACTTCATATGCAAGAACTACATCCTAAACGGGTTAGACAATAAATTATATAATGTTTATTGTCTTGTGAAAACAGCAAATGAACTCTGGGCATCGCTGAAAAAGAAGTACAAATCCGAGGATGCCGGCATGAAGAAATTCATAGTTGGACAGTTCCTGGATTTCAAGATGGTTGATACCAAGCCTGTGATGGCGCAAGTGCAAGATCTACAAGTGATCTTGCATGACATTCATGCGGAGGGAATGAGTCTAAGTGATTAATTCCAAGTCGCCGCTATAATTGAGAAATTGCCTCCTATGTGGAAGGACTTCAAGAACTATCTGAAACACAAACGAAAGGAGATGAGTCTTGAAGACCTTGTGTTTCGATTACGAATCGAGGAGGACAACAAAGTTTCCGAGAGAAAGGCGGGTAGGTTTCAAATGGAACCACTGGCTAACCTAGTTGAACAAAGAACCAGATCAAAACGTAAGTTTGACGGTACGGCCTCCAATAGTGGCAAGGCAAAAACGTTCAAAGGAAAATGCTATAAATGTGGAAAGCCCAATCACATAGCAAATGATTGTCGTAACAAAGACACTCGTGGGAAAGCAAAAGATCAAGTCAATGTGACCGAAGAAGATCGTCTCTCAATTGATTTGGATGATCTAGCACTTACCGCTTAAATTAGATTGTGTATCTTTGAAAGCTGTAAACTCCAAGAATGGAGTGATTCTAAATAAATTTAATGACGATATTTGTTGAAAGCAATAAAATTTATGTATTACTTCTTGTAGTGAATCTTATGGTTTGTGGCATGACTGTTAGGATCATTTAAACCATAAGTCGCAGCACAAATTGTAATGTTAAATTTATTGCTTATATGTGCACTAAGTTAACAAAATCGTCATTCTTTTTGTTAGAAGAATCGTAACGTCTCTAGAGTTTACTCACAATGATATTTGTGATGGAAAGATTGTACAAACTAGAGATGTGAGAAAAATATATTGTTACTTTATCAATATTTGCACATGATATTATTGTGACTTTATTGCTATGAAGCAAAAACAAGGCCAGTGAGGTGTTTAAACACTTCAAGAATGAGATTTGAATAAAATTTAGCAAATGAGTTTTGCTATGGGAAATTGCCAGTAGATTATACTTGTGTTGTCTAAGAATTCGACGCTTAAGCTTGAATCTGCAAGACTATAAAATCTTGAATTCGAGTTTCTAAGCTTTGTACGCTTAAAACACAAGTGATAAATCGAAGCCACAGATTTTGATTAGGCGTTGTAATATCTCAAATTGGTTCATTTTGAATTTCTAAGCTAGTACGCTTATAACATGAATTTGCAAGATTTAAAATCTTGAATTCAAGTTTTCTAAGTTAGTGCGCTTAAATTGTAAATTGTGAACCGAGTTTGAGAATATCATCCAAGTTTCAACTTTTGTAAGCAAGTACGCTTAAATCCGAAATTGTCAAGAAATAAAAACTTGAATTTGGATTTGTAAGTCTATAACGCTTAGAACTTGAAACACGAAAGTTTGAACGCCAGTACACTTCGTTACTACCCGAAGTTGTGGGGGAAGCAATCCTGTCGGCCAACTACATTCTAAACTAAATACCACACAAAAGTAAGGATGAAACTCGTTATGAGTTATGGAAAGGTCACAAGCCTTCCTACAAATACTTGAAAGTGTGGGGGTGCTTGGCTAAGGTAGAAGTACCAAAATCAAAGCAAGTGAAAATCAGTCCTAAAACAATAGATTGTGTATTTATTGGTTATGCTAACAATAGTAGTGCATATCGATTTTTAGTAAGAGATGTGCATAAATGTACAATCATGGAATCAAGAAATGTGGTATTTTTTGAAGAAGTGTTTCCTTACAAAACTAACAAGGAAATGAGCCCTAATAAAATGGTGTATGAAGACGCTAACCGTGACTCTATTGAGGAAGTAGAACCACGACGTAGCAAGAGAACCAAAGTGGCTAAGACTTATGGTCTGAACTTCATGACATATATGTTGGACAATGAATTAAGATTGGTTAGTGACGCCTTATCTAGCCCTGATAAGGCTATTAATGGCGAGATAGAATCCATAATGCAAAATCACACGTGGGAATTGATAGACCTTCCAACCTGAAGTAAACCATTAGAATGCAAATGGATTCTTAAAAGAAAATATAAGTCTGATGGTTCAATTGATAAGTACAATGCGAGACTCGTGGCAAATGGATATAGACAAAAAGAAGGCCTTGATTACTTTGATACATATTCACCAGTCACGAGAATTACGTCCATTAGAGTGATCATTGCTATCGCTGCTCTAAACAATTTAGAGATATATCAAATGGATGTAAAAACGTCATTCCTCAATGGGGAACTTGAGGCGGACATTTAGATGAAACAACCCGAGGGATTTGTTGTTCCCGGACAAGAGAAAAATGTGTGTAGACTCGTTAAGTTATTGTATGGGCTTAAGCAAGCGCCAAAACAATGGCATGAAAAATTTGACAAAACTATGTTGTCAAATTGTTTCAAAATTAATGAGTGTGACAAATGCATACATATGAAAAACACGCATAAAGCATATGTAGTAGTATGCTTGTACGTTGATGATATGCTCATAGTGGGAAGCAACTTAGAAATCATCAACGGGACAAAGAAAATGTTAATAAAACATTTTGAAATGAAAGATATTGGTGAAGCTGATGTGATACTTGGAATTAAAATCTCTAAGATATCCGAAGGACGAGTGTTGTCACAGTCTCATTATGTTGAGAAAATACTTGAGAAATTTCTCGCGAATGATACGTCGTCTGTAAAAACACCCTATGACCCGAATCTACATTTGGTTAAAAACAAAAGAGACCATGTCAGGCAGTTAGAATACTCAAGGATAATTGGCAGTCTCATGTATCTCATGAACTGTACACGTCCTGATATTGCATATGCGGTTGGCAAACTAAGTAGATTCACGAGCAATCCAAACAATGACCATTGGAAGGCATTGACGAGGGAACTTAAATATTTAAGATGCACCATGAACTATGGATTGTACTATATAAGATATCCTTCTGTATCGAAAGGATACAGTGATGCAAATTGGATATCGGACACTCAAGACTCCAAGTCGACAAGTGGTTATGTGTTTACCATTGAAGGGGCCGCAGTGTCATGGAAATCTACCAAGCAAACTTGTATTGCTAGATCCACTATGAAATCTGAATTCATAGCTTTGGATAAAGCGGGAGAAGAAGCGAATGGCTTAGAAGTTTCTTGGAAGAAATTCCTTGTTGGGAAAAACTTGTGCCTGCAATTAAAATATATTGTGATAGCCAATCTGCTATAGGAAGGGCACAGAGTAGCATGTATAATGGTAAGTCTAGACATATACGTCGTAGACACAATACTATTAAACAGTTGATCTCAAATGACATTATGTCCATTGACTACGTGAAGTCAAAGGAAAATATTGCGGATCCGCTCACGAAAGGCTTGCCTAAAGATCAAGTATATAGTTTATCGAGGGGAATGGGATTAAAACCCTATAATCAAAATATTGTGGTGGATACCCAACCTATGTGACTGGAGATCCCAAGATCTAGGTTCAAAAGGGACAACCAAACTACAAGATTGTATAAACACCTTGGAGAATTAATCTCCGATCCATTCCTATGATAAGGGATGTAGCATGCAAAAAGGGTACGAGGATAATTCCTAAGACATATTAGAATATGTTGGAGTATAGCGGGATACTCTTCTAGGAGATCACCTACGTAAGTGCGAAGTGTGGCCGCTTCAAAGAATGTAAAGCACTTATGAAACCATGCGTGGTCCATGGCCGAAACGGACACAACCATAAAAAACCAATAAGAAGGTTAGAATTATTATGGTGTGGGTTCAATTGTCTTGGTTTACACCGACGACTAAATAGTTCAAGACTATAAGTTCACTATGAAGTCAAGTAAATCCGATTGAATACTACTACGAAAGATTCAAAGCCGCAAGCTATCTCTCCAGATGCCATAAGTTCGTCAAAGCACTCAATTGCATACATGCATTAATTTAATTCCTGTGGGAGATTGTTGGAAAACGTAAAATGAATTAAAGTTAAATTTTTTTTTATATGCTCAATCGATCGAGCACAGTTGCTCGATCGATCGAGCGGACCAGAATTTTTCTGGTTGGTTTGCTACAGGAGCTCGATCGAACGAGCGGGGTGCTCGATCGATCGAGCCCTGTTTCAGATTTGTGAAATGGTTTGTCCATTGATGTTTGGGGTGCGATTTTTGGCTAAATATTGCCTCCAAATGGTGTCATTTGGACTTGGTTTTGGTCTACTATATAAACAACATAAACCCACTTGATTTAATTCATTCATATATTTTTAGTGAAATTTGAGAGCATTTGTTGTTCATCAAATTGAGTGCTTTGAACCTTTGTGGTTTGAGGACTTGTGATTTGGAGTGCGCCTATCACAAGTCATAGTCGTTGTATCTTGGAAGATAAATTGCCATAGCAAATCGTTAGCACCATAGCGGGGCAATATTGTCTTAAGGACGGAGATTACAAATCTCGTCTCGACATAAAAATTTATTTTGAAGCCATTGTTATTTTTTCCTGAGATATACTTTGAGATAAAATTTTGAACAACAAAATTGCTTATTTTAAAAACTAAAGGGAGGTAATATGCTTATTTTCAAACCAAATAAATTAACCTGCCTATTTAAAAAACCGCACGTGCTACACCCACCAGCTCTTAATACATTAGTAGATGTTTACCTGAAATAAAATGGATCTTTCACCAAGCATTAATTGTCTTGATTTGTTGATTCGAAAGTTTTGAAAAATAGATAATTTAATAGTAGCATCCATGTTAATATAATATTTTTATATTTCCTATTACTTGAGATTTTTTATTATTGTCGGCTAAACCACAAATACAATATTAGCTAAACAAAAGTTTACTTTTCATCTTGTGCGGTGTTTTTGCTCTAATCTTTGTGGCATCAAATCAAATAATGCCCCCTAAAAAAAGAAATCAAATAATGTGCTCATTGGATGATAAAGAATTATCATTATGTTGCTAATTTTATAATTCTATACTAATTGATTTTCCTATTTATCTTGTTATATTTATTGTCTCATATCTATTGGAAGGGCGTCTGAGTTTTTTTTTTTTGTATCATGAAAGTAATTATATTACAAAGACGACAAATTATAATGCAATGGCAGTTGAAACCACTAGGTACAATACAACAAACCAAACAACCACCAAAACACTGGTCAGCAGTGGATAAAACTAAGGTAAAATGACATTTAGCCCAAATGACATCGACCTCCTACGAGAGTCGGAAGGTCTCAGATTTAGGAACTCTTACTTCCTTCATCGAGTGTAGGGTATGTATCTTGTCAACTAGATTTGGAAAAGGGAAATTTAAGAAAAATGATAAATAGGAAACAGCCAAATTTGTAGGCAAGCAAAGGTAGAGAAGAGGAGTGGTGTTTTGTAAAGTTGGGGGGAAAGTGAAATTAAATGAAATTGGGGGGTTTGAAAAGACAAGTCAAATGTCAAATCTAAGCACCTCAAATCATAAGACAGTCAGTGTGATGTATTGTCTATCAATATGCTATGCTTTTTTTTTTTTTGGCCCTTTTTTATTTTATTTACCATGTTTTAGGGTAAAACAACAGCACCCTTTCACCAAACATCCCTATTTTTTTTTTTACTTTTAACAGTGGTATTTAGCGTATATATTTGATATTAATTTAAATATTTTCATTACCGTTTGAGAAAATGGTAAAAAAAAAAAAAAAAACACCAATCATGTTTATTTATTTATAAATCTCTTAAATCAACAGATATAGTTTCCAGCATATTTATAATTAGTTTTAAATTTTGTAATACTGATTCATTTGTAGTCTTAAGATAGGAATATTTTTTTTCTTAAAAAAATGATAAATTGCATAAAACACCCATGTTTTATGAAAATACATGAAACTCATATATATTAAAAAAATAGGCAAAACATTTCTATTTTATTAAACAGTGCACGGAACTTCCATGTTTAAACAAAAGCCAAAAGAACCTCTCTTTTTTAAAATCCTGCACAAAATTCCACCGTGTTAAAATAATATTAAAAAAATCTCTTTTATTTTCTTAAATCCTGCACGAAAATCGTGTAGTTATGCTAAAACTCTTCTCTGCGACCAACGAAAAATCTCAATATGGTGAATATAATAACTTGTCAAATATGTAGATTTTGAATTTGTTAGGTTAATTGATCTCAAGCTGAATTTGTTATTTTCAATTAATATTTGCAACAAACAGGAAAAAATGATATTTTTAAATACTATTAGTAAGAGAGCCACGTTACTTTACTCGATCAAGAGAATTTTTATAAAATTAACTCTATATTATAACCCATATTAATTATTTAAATATATAATTATAGGTCAATAGGTACAAGTAGCTATTTTTCTCGAGGTAGTGTTAGTTTTCAGATATTTTTCCCCAGAAAAAGCAGACAACCATTTCAATTCAAGCTTCGGCTCTATCTATTTTAAAAATCATTTATTCATTATTAATTATTAATTATAAAACTACTTTGTAATTTCTCATAAGCATAATAGGAAACTTTAAGACGAAAAACAAATAACGAATAACCTACGTTGATATTAACACTTTAAAATTCAGATTCTCATATCAAATAAAGTTTTACAAAATTAATTTAATGTCATTTATGAAAATATTTCATTATATTTGATAAAGCAATGATAATAACAAACGGAAGCACAATTTTCAACGATCATTAAATCACAAGAGCCAACGGAAGGAACAGAAATAGAATCAGATCGATTCCCAAAATGTTTTTCTGGATATTCCTCAATATCATTGAGAAGTCATCTGCATCCGGAAGAAATCAAAAAGAGTACTAACAAGTGGAAGCACAATTTTCAACGATCATTAAATCACAAGAGCTCTACGTAAATAAGGAAAATTTGATGCTATCTACCACGATTACTGATTTCCAATTATGTGTAATATTTCATATGTGCCCTAAGTACTCATGTATAATTTGTGGTCAGACATGAATTAGGAAATTATATAATCATTTGAGATTAGGTTTATGAAACCCTGAAAAATTAATCTTCATTTTACTCATTAATTTCCTCCCCACCATATTGAATATCCCAAAATAAATATCCCAATCTCTTTAATCTCCGCCGACCGTATTAGGCATTTATAATACCTCCTCTCTCTCTCTCCACAGGTTTTATTATTAGAAATAATTTGTCACAAGAAATAGCAACAGTTGATCATCAAAGATCAGTTGAAGAAAATATCAAATTTAATGATTAAATGAATCCACCTTTCAGATTCTAGTTCTTTCTTCTTCTTCTTCTTCACAGAAAAGCAAGCAGCAAGAAATATTTCTTCTTCTTCATAGTATATCGATCTTTTACAGAAGAAAACAGTGTATTGCAATGACCCCGGAAGACTCCTTGAGATCTCTGTCTCTAGATTACCTGAATCTGCTAATCAACGGCCAAGCTTTCAGCGATGTAACCTTCAGCGTAGAGGGTCGTTTAGTTCATGCGCACAGGTGCATCTTAGCAGCCAGAAGCTTGTTTTTCCGGAAATTCTTTTGCGGGCCAGACTCGCAGACGGGCTTAGACCCGATAAGGATGGGCCCCGGAAGTGGGTCACCTAGAGGTGCTAATACTCAGGTGATACCGGTGAACTCAGTTGGCTATGAAGTTTTCTTGTTGATGCTTCAGTTCTTGTACAGTGGGCAAGTCTCGATTGTACCTCAGAAACATGAGCCGAGGCCTAATTGTGGGGAGAGGGGTTGCTGGCATACGCATTGCACCTCCGCTGTTGATCTTGCCCTTGACATTCTTGCAGCCGCTAGATCTTTCGGTGTGGAACAGCTTGCTTTGCTCACTCAGGTTTCCATATTTTGATCTTGTGTCTGACTTTCTGTTTTTTTTTTTTTAAAGAAATACTCAGTTTGTTGGTTAACTAATATTTTTTTCAGGTTGTGGGTTTTAACTTTAAGATATCTAATTTTTTGGTTGGATTCAAGAACATGGATCGTAGTTTTCAGGTTATTTTGGTCAATAAGTAGTGATTTAATGTTTTTAATATCGATCATCACAGCTCATGAACTTCTCTTTTTATGAATTAAAAGTGGTATTCTTCTATTGATGAAAACTAGCCCTTTTGGTAATTCTTTTGACTAGTTTTAATTCTGTCATAATTCTTGGTATGTAGCATTTTCTGATGCAAAAATGGATTATTTAGACCATTTTTCTTTCATATTTTAAGCTCAAAAAACATATATTCAACATTATGTTCTTCCTCTCATCTTGCTGTTATTTTCATCATAGGTCTCTTGTAAAGTTCTTATCTTGATTTCATGTAACATTGCTTTCCTGAATTATCTAAAGTTCATCTCTTCGATCACTAGTCGTGTCTTCCACAGTGATCCCCAAACCCAACTTTCCTAATTTGGTTTCAAAAATGAAAGCGAAATCTTCCCATCTCTCCACAAGGGCTTAAGCTATTATTAGCATATATACGCTACTGAATAGTATTATAGTATCAAACTATTATTAATGTCCCAAATAATTTCATTTTAACAATATAATACTAAGTGTATTGATCAATTTGCAGAAACAGTTGGCAATCATGGTGGAGAAGGCCTCAATTGAAGACGTGATGAAAGTTCTAATAGCTTCAAGAAAACAAGAAATGCATCAACTTTGGAGTACCTGCTCCCATTTAGTAGCAAATTCAGGCCTCCCACCGGAAATCTTAGCCAAACATCTCTCAGTCGATGTTGTTGCCAAGATCGAAGAGCTCCGACTCAAATCCTCTCTTGCCCGCCGCTCCCTCTTGCCTCACCACCATCCGCACCACCACGACCTCGGTGGCGCAGCCGCCGACCTCGAGGACCAAAAAATAAGGCGAATGCGCCGAGCCCTTGACTCTTCTGACGTGGAACTTGTTAAACTTATGGTAATGGGAGAAGGTCTCAATCTTGATGAAGCATTAGCTTTGCATTACGCAGTTGAAAATTGCAGCAGAGAAGTAGTAAAAGCTTTGCTTGAACTCGGTGCAGCCGATGTAAACTATCCCGCCGGGCCGGCAGGGAAAACCCCACTTCACGTCGCCGCCGAGATGGTGTCGCCGGACATGGTAGCGGTGCTCCTTGACCACCATGCGGATCCCAATGTCCGAACAGTAGATGGGATTACGCCATTAGATGTGCTTCGAACCCTAACATCAGATTTCTTGTTCAAAGGAGCTGTTCCAGGGCTAGCGCACATTGAGCCGAACAAATTACGGCTGTGTCTTGAATTAGTGCAGTCAGCTGCGATGGTGATTTCGAGAGAAGAAGGCAATGCAAACGCGCCGCCTTCATCAGCCACCGCCACCATATATCAACCGATGGGTGACGAACATTCTAGCAGTGCAAGCAGCGGCAGCGCGGCCAACATGGTAGTGGCGGGTAGCGGCCTGAATCTTGATTCAAGAATGGTCTATCTGAATCTTGGAGCCCAGATGAATGTTGGAAAATTGAGTGAAGGAGATGAGAGCAGCAGCCAAAGAGAAGCTATGAATCGAATGTATCACCACCACCACCATCACCAACATCACTCCCACGATCCGTATTAGCTCGACTAAGTAAACATATTCCCTCTCTATTAATCTTTATATGTTATTATATTTTGAAAAAAATATAAGCTGTGATCTTGAAAAGGGTTGTTCAAAATTCTTGGATATAATTATTTTGAGGGTTTCATGCAAGTTTACAAATTCATAGCTCTTTCTGTTACTTTTTCCGCGGTGGGTTTTCGTGGGATAGGACAAGAGTATTATCGAACATTGTTTTTGCTGTGATGGATGGAGATGACACAGGTCAATCTTTTCAACACCTCGTCCTGCCAATTCTTTTGTTTCTTGTTGCTAATTTTATTTTATTTTTCAAATAGGCTTGTGTAGCTAATATAATTTGATATTTATAAATATTTAAATAGATAATGTATGTCTCATATTTTAGTACACTTATACATAGTGCAGTGATAGAAATGTAAAAGAATGAGGCTCCATAAACATAAACCTATTATCAAAAGCATAAATTATAATATATCAAAAACATCCATTATTGTAATCGTAAAATCTTACAGTGGTATCTGTACGGGGTCGCAAAAAATGGCATACTCATTGTCATTTTATACGATCACCACATGTGCTGATGTGATAATACTGTTTAGGAGAACACTTTCGGATTTTGATGCTTTTGATTAGGTGATTTGCATAAATATAAGATTATTTATGCTCATATTTTAAATTTATTTTAATTTCAGTATAATTGATTTCAATACTTCAAAAATTAACTTTTCATTATGCTTCGATGGATTTCTTTTTACAATACTTGTTATTCGCATTGAATTTGTTTGGCGATGATATAGTTTTCGCATCTCATGTTACAGATCACTCTTATATATATATATATATATATATATATATATATTGAAGAACATATTTTGTCCGGAGATATTTCTTTATATAAAATATTTTCAGGAATGGTTGCTTTGGTTTCTTGTGCTAGTAGGGTAATGAGATAATGGGGTCTTTTGGGAGTTTGTTGGGACAATTTCCTTTTTCTTTTGTATCTTTTTAAAATAAAATTAAAAGGTGGACATGAGTTGTCTTTTCTATTTACTATTTATATTTTTGTATATATCTATGTGTATAAATAAGATTTTGATTGGTTTTAAGTGTGTCTAAATTTTGTGCATTTTAATAAAAAAAATCATTTAACTTTAGACAAATCGATTGGTTGTCCAAGTGTTGCATGAATGCAGTATTGAATGTGACCACACTAGAAATTTATTTTATAGGGTAATATCTAATTCTTGATTCCTTTCCCTTTTTATCCTCTTTTTACTCTTCTTCACTAGAAATGAAAACCCTAGTTGTTAATAATATTCCGTGTCTAAATTTGAGTAATTAATCAGTTTGTCTACCAGATAAACTAACTGTTAAAGAATAAATAACAAATTGTTCAATCTCTCTACATGTTCGGGCTTCTAGATGATAAGATAATTTTTTATGGTATCAGAGCGTTTAGCAACGTCAAGGTCATGCGTTCAAAACTCACAAACAACAATTTCACCTACACTAAATATTAAGTTGATGGGTGTCCCAAAAAGAGGAACAAATCGGCCCACAAGTGAGAGAGAATGTTAAAGAATAAATAATAAATTGTTCAATCTCTCTACAAGCTCGGGCTTTTAGATAAGACGGCATTTATTTACTAACTACTCTTATTTGCCATTTCATATAGCATATTCAACTACAGTTATTCATCAAAATTCGCTTTTAACATTATGCTTTTTGGTTCTCCAATCATATAGCATATGTTGAATCTACTTTTGTCAAACTCTATTTCACGAAAAAAAATTCCCTTTAAAATTGTGGTAAGGCATGACATATTCAATTTGGTTGACTAAAAGTACTGTAATTTTTTGAAATGGTAATATTGAGATGCATAAGGTAATTGAAACTATTAAGATTAGCCTTATGGTTGAACGAAAATGATCTTTGGTAGTTAATTATTCGGTCAATGATTGGTTTCTTCAACCACATTTGTCTATGAGTTCATTGATTTGTAATTTGGTTAATGTATATTTTTTATGGGTTAGAGTACTTCTAGTACTCTAAATAAATTGCATCAAAATTCACTTTAACATTATGCTATTTGGTTCTCCAGTCATATAGCATAACTGCAGAAGTATGTTGAATCTATTTTTGTCAAAAAAATTCTATTTCATGAAAACAAATTCCCTTTACAACTGCTCGGTGGGCATCGTGGCAATGCACAACATATTCAATTTGGTTGATTAGAAGTAATGTAATTTTTTGCAATGGTAATATTGAGATGCATAAGGTAATTGAGACTTTAAGCTTAGGCTTATGGTTCAACGAAAAATTATCTCTTGTGGTTAATTACTCGGTCAATGAGTGGTTTCATCAACTACGTGTTTGTTTCTTCTTATGGTAAAATACCTTGTTTCTTCTTATGGTAAAATACCCCTAGTACTCTATTAATAAATTTGTCTTATCTAAAAAAATGATAAATAATTAGAACATGGTGTGAAGTGTCTATTTATAATCATATGCTTGTGCATGAAAAAGGCCCTCCAAGTCGCTCAATGATAAAATTGGGGCACGACCATTCATATAATGTGCATTTTTATCAGAAATAAAATTTAACTTCTAATTTTTACATATATATATATATATATATATATATATATATATATATATATATATATATATATATATGATGTTATTTTGGGAAGAGTTTTAAATACTATATCGACATTCGGATAATTTTATCCTATAGTTGGATATAAAGGCATGGTGTCAAGTACGAAAAATTGCAATTGTGCTCACGTATGTTTGATATTATATTGTTAAATTTCAGTCTTATTCTGATCTTTATTTTTATTTTTTGAAATCTTAGACCATTTCACATGGCAATGTGTTGACTTACCGTTAACATATGTAGTGTCACATATGTAATGTCACATTAGTACTCCTACGAAAAAAAGACTATAATTGCCAAAAATAATGAAATTCTAGTCCAGTGTTTTGCATCTGTTAGTGTACGGTTGCCTTTGCGGTTTCTGGACTTGTGTTACTATCGGCGCCCTTTTAATGAAAAATAATATAGAGATTGATAAGATGATGAAAACATATTATTATACAAATTTAAAGAGAAGCTTGTCGACACATAGGTTTATAGAGTAGAATAGTGTGGGCTTAATCTATTTATTTAAATTGCTTTCACCACATGAGAAGATTGGCCAACAATTTCTGAAGTGACGCGGCAACCACAAAATTTTAGTCAGTTTTTAAAATTTGTAGGCATGGTTTCCAAGATTCTAGGCAAGTTTTCCAAGTTAAAAATTTTAAGAGCTTTTGAAATAATATTATTATACATGAGTTTTTGCGATTGCTTTTCAAACTCTTTAACTTCTTTTAAGATACAAAAATCTGATTTTGAGTGTTTTATTTCATTGCTTCTGCTATTATTTTTTAAAAAAATAAGTAGGCAAAACAAGAAGTAGATAAACAAGTCAAGAGATGTTTTTTTACTACTTTTACTTTTGTAGTGATAATTTTGTAACAATTTGAAGTTCATTAAGCTGCTTTTGTTTTTTTTAATTTTAATACCAAATATGAAAGGCTTTTTGTTTAAAAACAACTTTTTCCAACTTTTTAGCAAAAGCGACATAAAAATACTTTGAATAAACAATTACAAACACACCGTATATTCACAAAGTATAGGTCGTATTTTAGGCTTTTAAATTTATTATCCGAAGTTAGGGTTTATGTTTTATAACCCACAAATAAGAGACCCAATAAATTTGAAAAAAAATGAGAGTCGCACGAATATTTAGAGTCTATTGTACATGTATTTTCAATGAAAAGATTCTCTAAAAATTGCAAATAAAATTTAATACATCACTCATATTTATCTACCCATTATTCTTTTTTCTTTTTGGAAACCTCAGCAAAACAAAAAAAAAAAAAAAAAAAGAAGAAGAAGATAATAAACAAAAGAGACTGAATTAATTAATTTTAAAAGATTTTTTGACCTTAAATAGTTGGAACAATATATAAAAGCTGGTCCGACATATATGCATAGGGCAACACTAGATTAGAGTAGGCTTTCTTTGTTTAAAAATGTTTTTAACGACATCTCATGTAGTCCACAATAAAACAAATGGGAAATGGCTGGCAAGTGGCAATTGGATATTTTAAAAATAATTGCCCAATTGACATCACGTTGTTGGCCCAAATGGTTATCATCGTCCCTTTGACAGCAGACTCGAGATCGAATCTTGTGATATGCATAAATTTTCATCTGTAGAAATGACTACAAGTCTTATGTTAGCAAAACCATTTCGATGAGAACTATGAATCTCGCATGTAAATTAATTACGATGTCATCTATACATGTTCATTTTCTCACCACCGGATCCGAGCATGAAACAATTTTATAAGAACTACCCTTTTTTATTATTATTTTATTGTAAGGAAAGTGTAAAATTATTTCTGATGCCATGCAGTAGAAAGATATTACTTCACCTTATTATACCCGATCGACCTCCCGACCTGACAAGGTAAAAGTGATCAGATCATCAGTGGTTATGTTCCCGACCTCCCGACCTACTAGGTCAAAGTACAAATCATTCAACATTGATTCCAACCTACCGACCTAATCACCATTTTGTCTCCAAGAGGATCAACAACTTAAAAATAAGAAGACCTAATTCTCCGGCTCCCATCTGACTAACCAACGATGATGCTCATCACCTGGAAAGCTCCAGACACCTGCTTCTGAGAATACGTTGACCAGGTCCACATTGATCGGGCACGTCCCGAGATTTTCAGGAAGTGGAAATGAGTAATGGCTTTGTCAGTTGCAGTTGGCAGACATGTTCCAAACTCCCGGGGATCGTGTGAATCGTGGCCTTACTGCGCCAAGATGTATATTCATGAGGTAAACTCTATAAATAGGAGACCAATACAAGATTTCAGGTATGTTTTTCGCCTATACATGCCTACATACATCAGCTATTCTATTACGAATTTTCCCATTATTTCACATCATCTGACTTGAGTGTCGGAGGGGACACGCTGTGGAAAAATCTTCCGGCACCCTTCTAACACTTGTTTCATATCTTAACAGGTTATTCAGGATCTATCCCTTGATATTTAGTCCATTGAAGAGCATAAGGAGAGGTAATTTAATTCATCATTGATACTTTGCAAATCATCACCCTTTTTGGGGTATCCATTTCTTTATTGTATGGTCAAGGGAATTAAATGAAGGAGCATTAGAGAATTGGGCGAATTGACTATTGAAAGGAGACCCAACAAGAACCCAGTTAACTCGCAAAACATCATATAATAAAATGGGCCTTGCCGGTTTAATTCACAGAAGTTGATGGGGCTGGAGCCGTATTTGACGTATTAGGAAAGGTCGTGGTCTGCATACCAAACTGCTAAAGAAAAACTTGTGATGTTGCCGTCCTTCGAGAGCATCTATATCACATCTCTAGTATGTAAATTATGCACACACATCAGATATGTAAAAAAGGGCCCCCACCTTAAGGGGTGGTATATCAAAGGAACCAAAGAAGAGGGCGTGGAACTTTTGAGAGGTGAAGAATTTGAAGATTTCAGGAGGGCTTGTTGTGAAGATGGTAAAATGGAGAAGATTGTTACTTTTCCTATTTATTTGAGAATCTCGTCACAAAGTGAATGAGTGTATTGATTTACATTTACTTTCTTAAGTGTTTATTAACTATGAGAAAAAAACTTTGTATGTAGCATTACATTTTGTTGATATATGTCATATGTATAATTTATGTGAAAAGCCACGTGTGTTTTGATATATTAAAATGGGAAATTCGATGCTACATTTTTTGTAAAA